>JABUQX010060616.1:0-32500 GCA_015478945.1 Trachelipus rathkii
AAAGTATAGGGAGCAGATGATAAGCGGTTTCACCATAAGCTGTTTAAACTAAATTTCAACTTCTCATTTATCACAACATTGAATTAATTATCATACTGATCAACGTAATTACTCTAGCGTAATAAGGTTTTCACATTCCTTAGACCCATCCTAATATTACAGTAACACATACATTTGTTACACATGTAACGTCCTACCAGAGAGAAATAGTAAGTAACAACGCACAAAAAATGACATGCTACAAATAAGTCCTTACCCACCCACCTTAAGTCCCGAATACTGTTTTATCAATTAACAAAGTACCATACTTGCCAATAGTAAGTAACTAACATCATTACATGCAAAACGGTAACCTAGTCACACGTTTTTTCAAGCATGTCTCTAACATCACATACTAATTTTTATTTTTAAGCTTATCTCTTTTTAGACTACAAACCCCCCCCTTTTCAGAAAATTCAAAATCCGACAACATGAAAATGATTAAAATTAATGCTTAACTCATTTACATAAAGTGTTGCAATACTTATTATATTTATTAAACAAACTGAATGGTAATTCCCTGGCAACTGCGCTCATACAGAGGTGTATTACAGCAATGTATACAGAACTTGGAGCTTGAGTCTATATTATATATCAGTTGAGAGCTACTCGATGGTGTATTCATATTAATCATCACAGCAAAATCTAAGGCAACCTATCTTATTCACCATTTCTCCACACCAAACTTAACCTAGCTACTTTCTAACACAATCTTCGGCAGTTAACAACAGTAAAAATTATCTACAAAACTCAATCATCTTCCTCTAACAAATCAGTGTTATTTCCACAACGAATAATTGTTGCAAACATAAAAGTTTTAACCAAACACAACACAAAAATAAAGTTCTTTATATTAACCATCGAATATATGCTAACGTAACAACGTTTTTTGCATTAATAAAGCTAACATAACATAACCTGAAACTAAGAATGTAATGTACAACAACAACCTCACACACCATACGTACTAAATAAACTACTTAACATTACAAACTTACCGCACTTAAAGCAGCAGTAAAGTACACTAACACACGTAACAAAACGTAACCTATTCAGACTTTCTCCAAGCATATTCTAACATATCAACTGTTAATTTTACCATAACAATGTAAATTCTAACAAAAGTTAGCAAAAACCCTGTCTAATCACTCATACAGACAAAGCATATACTCCCGCTAAACGTACACAAAATTGTTTACATCAACTTCGTAATAATTTTTTAACCAAAAAATTCATCAGTAACTCGTCTAAATATCATAACCCCCTGCGAATAATTGCAAACATAACAAAGTTTTTAAGCAAATAACCAAAATAACAAAATTTAATCCTAACATAACATAAAAATAAGTTTCTTTGAATAAATATCACAGTAAACCGTAATAGTTTAAATTCTATCCAGACAGAAGAATCAGTAACATCCAGTAAAATCAAACCACCATCCCTGCAGCCCCTACCCAGCCCACCCGCCTATGAATCTATTGAACTATTGATTCAAGTCATATTTCGAGTAATCATTTTGGATAAACATAACATGGAAACAAGTTCTTAATATACTGACCTAACGAAATATATGCTTTAAAACCAACAAAGTTTTAACATCAATAAAAGCTAACATATCATACTCTGAACTAAAGAATAAAATGTACAAATGCATACCTTGCGTATGAATCAATAATCAGCTAACATCCTGAAAATTCCCTACTTAATCAAAGGTAAAAGTAAGCTACACAGGTCCATACAATACTCGAAATGTTCCCACTTTTCGCGCATATTAGCAACAGGTAAAAAACACGGCTTCAAACAAAATCTTTTAACCACAACCGACCAGTCTATCAAAGATACCAACATCTTGAACTAAGAATAGACAACTATCTATCAATCAAAGTGTTCACTCCGTTTCGAGTAATAACAATCATTTGACGCTATGAACTAATCGTAGACTTTTTAACAAAATTCTAGGGCAAACCTAACAAACATTACTCAACAACAACTTAACCTAGGCTCAAGTTTCTAAAACACATCATCGTCAGTTAACACCGTAACACACAAAAATATCTTACAAAAACTCATCATCTTTTCTCTTAACAAATTTCAGGTGTTATTTCCACGATTGCCTCATAGTAATATTTTAACATAACGTAAACTCTAACCTTACGAATAAACAGCTTTCATTAACCAAGAGTTCTAAAGCAACACATACATCACTTCCCGAGAGAAAACCCAGGGGAATAAGCCGCCCCTGTAAAGGGTGTGAATTCCTGACCAACGAAAATACGCTAACGCGACAAAGGGGTGTAAGCGGGCTTTAGGCCTCAGCCCGAAGGGCTGAGGCCTTTACCCCTCCTGCGAGGGGTAAAGCCCGCTTACACCCCTCGGGGTGATCCCCCTCGCAGATTCACACCCTTTTCAAGGGGCGCAATCCCCTTGGGTTTTCTCTCGGAACGGTAATGTGTTGCTTTAGATAATCTTGGTTAATGAAAAAACTGTTTATTCGGTAAAGTTAGAATTACCGTTATGTTTAAATACCCTACACATATGACAAATGTGGAAACCTACACTGATTATGTTAGAGCCACAATGATGACTTTTTATGTCATAAGTATCTATTTGCTCGAGTGGTATTTACTCGAAAATGATGTGTTTACAGAAATTATTGTAGTCGTAGCCGTTAATTAAATCTTATGTCTCTTGAGATCTCAATCATCTTGCTTCACGCGTCACTTTATTCCTTGTGCCTAGGATTATTTGCATTAAAAAGTCTACGATATTCCATAAGAGGTTCAAACACTATATCCTAGTTACTGACATCAGATAAGACAGAGTTCTGTACAACTGTTGATGACATAGTATACTCTACCTCGAAGAGCATGTCTTCAACGATGATTGGTATTCCTTTGAGAGATAGGTAGTTGCGAGTAGTGGTGTCCATCACTTGAGACTTTCGTTGCTGCCACTATTATGACGTGCAGTTTTCTCATACTGTTTGCTGACTGAACCACGCTGAGAACACGCGACAAGTGGGACAAATATTCCACTATTTCGAGTATCGCATGACTAGTATAAGAGCCTAACTTTTTAGTTTGAGGATTAAGTTTAGGGATATAAGATTCCATTTGAATCTTACTAACCATAGGTTGTAGGTATATCTATACTCAGGTGTATATATGAGCACAGATTTATAAAGCATTATAGGTTGCTTGGCGTAGTATGCAAGGTTGTAGGAAGTGTTAAGTGATCTGTGTGTTTATTGATTGATTACTACACAAACTTTGTTGGTAAGCAGAATCAGATAAGTAAGGGTCGTAACTCCAATTTAGAGCCACTGAGGAGAACTTAATATTGTTCATTATCTCGTTAATACGTTATATCCACATAATGGATACTCCACGAAATATTGAGGACATTATAGAATCGATATAAGTTTTTCCACATTCATGAGACTGCACGTGAGTAATGCGGGCTGGGCTGGTAGCTTCCTTTAAATATATTAAAAAATAAAATTGAACAGAAGGGGTTTATAGCTAGGGGATAGAGTGGATGTTTGTAAATTTACTGAGATTGTTAACACTTCGATCTTATAAGACGTATGTTATAGATATTCAGTTAAGCTATTGAGCCGGTAGTGTTATTACTGTATTATTAATTCATTAGACTAGTGTTTTGAGTGTTGAGGTCATCAGATGAGCATAATAAATGTTGAGTTCTACTTTTTTGGTGCTATCGTCTTGCTTGTATAAGCCTTCCTGCTATTATATATGCAGAGTGATTGAGCAGGGGAGTTGAGGGAATTGTCACTACCGAGGTTTTGATCCATGAATCCATTGATTTCTACCATTTAGATGATAAATATTACGAATGTTGATTGTAAAATGAGTCTATGCACTTTTGTATAGATATTAGGCTATTAGTTCTTTCGGGTTGTCCGCTTGTATGATGTTATAGTTTATTTGTACAGAGGTTTTCACTGACTGATAATTTATGTTGAAATTAATTATATTGTAACGATGTGGTAATGAGTAACATTTAGATATGCGCGATTATGATTATGATTATGAAGGATTCATGCTAGCAAAAAAGTGTGGAGTAACGGTCAATTAGCGTTTTCGTACAGACTGTGTGTATAGGTAACTGTTATCTGCTGTAATAGGAAGTAGTCGGAAGTTATATAGTATATTTGTAGTAAGTTTATTTCTAAGTATTGAGTGATGTTAGGTTCTTTTGTTGTTTGTACATTACATTCTTAGTTTCAGGTTATGTTCTGGTGCTTATTGCTTATTTGTAAATGCTATTTACCACACGCTTCGTGGGTTACGATAATCTTATGGCTAATATAATTCGAGGATGGTGTAGTATCTCATATAGAGAGTATCCTTATGTGGTGATATGCTCGATGGGTGTGAGTGATTTAAAACACTTATGTTTAGGTTTTACAGTTATGATCGTCTGGTGAGAATTGAGGACACTTCGTGATTTGTTAGAGAACACTGATAGAGTTATATTAAGGGTAACGATAATGTACCTTGCGTGTTCTGGGATGGGACTAGTGACCAGATGATTGTTAGAAACGTGCAAGCGCTAGTGGCTTACAGATTTTTAGCTGGTTGGAATAATGATAGGTTGCCTTCAGACTTTTGCTATTGATTTTATAAGGATATAACAGTTAGCTAGTGAGTAGACTCTAGCTTGAATTCTACTATTATAAAAACGCTGCTATCGACTCCACGAGAGATCTGATACACTTGTCATTGTCAAGATCACGTAGCTCTGCCTAGTGAGAGTATGTAGCGGGCAGATTGCCAGATTTACCAGTTTGTTTACATCCAATTATGGGATTAGATTAATATCGTATTTTTGGTCAAACACTTGTAATGAACAACACATTTACACGAATATAAGATGGACATACCTTATTCTGTTTGAAATTTCTGAAAGGGCAATGAATTTTCATAGACCCTTTCTGCAATACTAAAAATTAGTAATTGAGCTATGTTAGAGACATGCTTGAAAAAACGGGTCTTGACTAGGTTACGTTTTGCAATGTAATTGTCGTAGATTACGTGTTTTACTAGTGTGGCAAGCCTGACCATGGGTACTGTTGTTAAAATGTGATATACACCACCGTTATCGTGCTTAAGGGTGTGTCAGGTTTGTCGGTTGTAGACAATTACTTCTTTCTCTATGTTCAGATCGTACGAGTCACATGGCTTTAAGCTTATTTGACTTCGATGATGGTATCACTCTTATTCACTCAATGAGTACTTACTTTCGTTTGAATACGCTATGATGACTTAATCAAATGTTGATGATAAATGACGAAATCCTGACGAGGAGTGAATAACACCAGGTAACGCGTGACCCGCATCCTGGTGAAACTCCACTCTACAGCCAACAACACAACAAGTAGACGTATACAACAGGCACGAGGAATAACTAACAACAACAACAGCTACGAACCAACACTCGAGAAGTTATTAGTACCCCGCTTGAACGAAAATATAGGTTCATTTCGTACGTTGTATTCTATGTCGTTACGTTTCTTCTGATTCGCTGTTGGAACACGAAAGAAATTTCAATTACTCTAATAAAGGAGATTATGTTAATTTGTGAGTCATTCATACGAATTTCGACTCCAGTAATATCTATCTATTTTTCACGCCGTGTTGAATATTGTGATTATATTGTTGACCGCACTGCGTGTTGTTGAGCACCACCTTACAGACGTGCTTGCTTTTTACTGAGGATTGCCTTTGTAGATTACGCAACGATGGACTCATCATTTTACATTTTTTTCGTAAAAGCATATGGGTAGAGAGCAATATAATTGAAGGTACTATATGTGTTAACCAATCTTGGAGGGCTCTGTCACTATGTACATAACCTCCACACCGTTTAATCATATAAAGGAGATTTGATTGGTCAAAGAATATTCTCTTCCGGAAAATATTAAGAGGTGTGCAGACAAAGCTATCGATAGCTCTCCGGCGTAAAGGATTTGAAGTAGGTGACACTTTGTTAATGTTAACAGTTTATTTTTGTGTTGTAAGTTGTGATAGTTTTGTCTTTTGTGCATTATTTTTCTAGTTCATTCCGATTACGCTATGTTTACCGCTATTATATTGAGAGATTGTGAAACTATGCTAAGGGCTGGGTATTCTATCAAGCTATGAAATTGGTTTATGGACAGCTCTGTATGGATAATATAGACAATGTGGGAAATTGAGTATGCCGAGGAAAAGATGTGTGTTAGAGTATAAATAGAATGGTTTTCTTATATAATGTGACGTTGGCACCTGAGATCGTTAGTCGCATAAGATGTACTGCGGATTAGAGTCATTGTATACTATGTTATATTAGCACTTGGAGAAAAGTAAGACACAGCAAGTTACTGATTTTTTGCGATTAAACATCTGATTAGTTCGGGTTCGTCGTCTTACTGCCTGTCTAAGTCTAATGGCAGTACTTTTTGTGGTATAAAGTTGAATAATTGGAGTTTCATATTCCTTCCGACTTACATCTTTTGACTCTGTTCTTTATGGTTACGGTTGGTTTGTCTGTATGAGAGTTGCATATTTATATCATAGCCGTCTACAACATTACTTTAATGCCATGTTAGCTTTATTTATGTGGGTGTTTCTTCTGTAGATTTCGTTTTTAACCTTTTAATGAGAAATCGATGATTTCGGTTCTTTTAATTTAAAAACTATACTTCTAATGTTGTTGAGAAGGGTCAACACTTATTATCGTTACTGCGTTAGGTTCCATATTCAGTATTAACTTATCTTTATGCTTCATTGATTCACATATACCCCAAGTCGTTGCAAGCAATCCCTCTTTTTCCCCGCCAACATCACAAACATACTACTATAATAATGTAATTATTAGGCTGATATCTCTCATCCTCCACGTATTATATACCATATATATAATATATATAATATAGTGTAAAATAATTATAACGTTATATATTTATTTAAATGTAATATATAGAGATTATGCTATTGAAATATAAAGTCATAAGTATTATGATATACGTTTTGCACTACCAGTTAGTTTGCTTTTACTGGTTTTAGTTATAGTATTGTGGTAAACTTCTGTATAATGTTGACCTCGCTTTATTCCTAGCTTTAAGATTCGCCGTTCTGTTTTTTCACTTTGTACGAGCATAAATCTTTCTTTAAGTTCACAATTTGGATATGATAATTAATAGTAAGACTGATTATTTTATTAATAGGGTGTGAGGATTGATTATAGTTTAGTATATTCTCTCGTTACAACGCTGGTCTGGTTCAATGAATAATATAGGTTATTACCAAGGTAGATTGAAGTGTATTTATAGAGTTCATATAAATGCACTCAACTAACTGCTTTACCTGCATTTTGGAGGTCGTATCCTTATGTATTGTTATATTCTGTCATGTGAGTTGCTTAAGGAGCTTAACCCGTGCTTGACTATTAGGAGAGTGATTAATATCTTCATCTTCACTACGTGACATTCCACTTTCCACGTGTTTTATGACATGCATTAACTTGGTAAGGGTTTTAAGACGTGTATAAGTATCATTTTTTTATAGGTCGCTTATGGTCTCGATATCCCCCATCTCCTGTAAGCAAGCGTGTTATGTTGTATTGTTCTGAGTTGAGCATTGTTAAGATAGTAATCTCACTTAAGTTTTTACAGTATATGATGTAACTTATTGTTTGTTATCATATTTTTAGCTTTAAATAATTGTTGAAGGAATATCTTTAATATTGATATACGCTATACTTCTTAGTCGGGCCTGGGCGGATGAGTGATACCAACTTTAATATTTGTACATTTTTCTTGTTACTATATAATTCCGTATGTCATAAAAGTCGGTACTGAAGTACTGTGTTTAGTATCAGATAGGACTTAACTGTTAATTATGATGTTAGAGTATTCGATTAACAAAAACAAGATCATTTATGTATTCTTTCGCCGCCGTATAAATATTTGTTTCGAAAAACGAACTCCAATCACAAGAATCATGCAAAATTATGAACGTCTGCGAAATATAAAGTTGACATCATAAACCATTTCTCTGACTGTGTATTTGATATAACTCTTCAGTGCACAGCGAACCACATCAACTTCGTACATGTTCGTTCTGTATGTAATGTTAGTTATTTAATGTTGTTAAGTATGAAACTTGTTAAGTGTTAGTCCAATCCTATATACGATTATAAGGTGACGTCTAGGTTTGGGTCATTATGCTCATTATATTGATACTAATCCAGGATAAGTGAACTCGTTAGCTTTTATATGATAAAGTGAAAACAACTTTTGGTACGCTGCAGACATAATATTTTGTGTGGCGAGTATGTTCGTGATAATATATTATTTGATTAATGTACTTATTGTTTATCGAGTTAAAATAATAGTGAATATCTAAAAGTTTTTTTTGTTTAGAAAAAAAAAAAGTGTTGTAAAATATGGTACGGGACGCTTTGTAACGCATCGTCAAGTTAGCTTATTCTCTGTGTGTGGCCAGTACAACAGATATGGTATTCTTTGTTCGGTTTGATGTTATACCATTATATTTTCTGCATTCATGTGGGCTTTATTTGTTATGTCTTTAGCTTTATTGATGTAAAAACTTTGCTTGTTTAACTGTTTTACTGTTTTAGTTTATGTAAAATGTAAATTTTTTTTATCCAAACATAATCAGGTAATATAAATGAATAAATTAATTTTGTAGTAAAAGAACTTGACTCACTTCAACTATGAATGGAGATTATATGTCATTAACTAAAATTAAAAGTTTAAAAAAAAAATATAGAGAAAAAACAAGCTTAAAATATGTTTATATGAGAATAGAATTATTAGACTATATGATAAAAGTTTTTTATTATAACCAACTAATGTTTTAGAGAAATAAAGTTAAAATAAGAGTAAAAGTTTTTAACCATAACATTGAATACTAGATACAGAGGATGTATAGAGACAACGGATTGCTTTTGATACTTTGCTAGTTTTACTTTATCGGGTGTTTTTAAGCATTATATGATTACTTTTATGTTAAATATAGTATGTATTGTTTATTCCGTGATTTAATGAGTATGTTAGGTCTCGTTATGATGTTATAATATACATTATTATTTACTTACATCAGGTTGATGTTTATGTTTAGCTTAATATTGTATTAGTGAAAAATTTGTTTTACTGTCGTCAAATATATTCGAGGTTTAGTATAAAAAGAACATATTTCTTTATGATATGTATTATTCTCACAAATGATACTCTAAATATGACTGGAGTCCACAGATCAATAGATCAATAACCACTCACAATTACGATCTAGGAGTTGGATAAACTGTGAGGTAAAGGGGTTAAAGTGGTTTGATTTAACTGATTCAGTGTAATATCCTATAAGTTTTGGAGTATAATGTTATAAAACATACAATATATAATATATTATACAATTTTATTATATAGCAATATATAAATATATAAACATATAAAAGAATAAATAAATTTATAGTAAAACTCAAGAATTACGTCGTTTGTGTAAAGACACAGTAAAGTGTGTAAAATTGAGGACAAGATGCTTTTTTTTGGCTCTCCTATAAAAAAAAACACGAAAACTTCGCACACAGTGTATTTAAGAAATAAATTGGTTTCTATAGAGAGTGAGGTTCCCGTGCCGGAGAAAGTTTTCGAAATAAACAGGAGTCTTAATATTGACATATAAATGCTAGAAATTATATCATATATATATTTAAAGTTTTTAAAACAAAAAGGAATATATTAAGGATGATGAGAGAGGGTTATAACGTGCTACAGGTGTATACACTTGTATTGCTATGATATTATCCACCTCACACTGTATACGTTACCGTAATTTTGAGCTCTATGTATAATTAGATTAGACATGTTTATTTCACTTCGAGATCATAACAATCGTATTTTGCTAGTGCACTGCTTCTCGTCCTTTTATCGAGTAGAGATAAATGGTTATCACCGCGTACTAGGATGCGATTCTTCGCGCCTTCAGCCTATGACAGGAGTTGACGAATTCAATCTGTAACATACGTTCAAACATAGGAAAAAGCTCTTTGGTATAACTTGACCTTGGTTCATCCACTGCATCATTTTCACTTTGAGTGATTACAGAACCAATCACTAAAGTATAATCCTGAACCATAGTTAGCTACGTGGGAGATGAATGGGTTCTAATGGTAATAAAATTAATAACACAGTAGTTAAATTACGAAAAATTAGTTAATGATATGTTAGAGAAATATGTTTGAAAAACGTATGTAATTAAGGTTATCGATTTTTGTATATGACAACGTTAAGTATACTTTATACTTAGTTGTTAAAAGTATGGAAATTGCTAAATCATTATATTATGATTAGATCTTATTCAATAGCATAGGGTATGTTCGATTTGTTGTATTATATAATACATTATATATATTGTTTAACTAATCATGGATTATGATATGTTAGTCATTTATTAGAAATAGTGAAATCTATATGAGCTGCGATTAGCATAATGTATTTTTTACTGATTATGGTCCAGTCGTATTTATCGATATGAGTGTATCTGCGATCGGGAGGAATATTTGCTGATTATATTAATTTTTGTTAAATTGTACCTCGGAGTGGCGGTTCTGTACGTGACGAAAGAGTACTAGATATATGGATGATAGGCTCTCAGAGCGGATTTTATGTTTTCGAGCGTAAGAGTGTGATAAGGAGGCGTAGTGTGGGATTATCTAACTTTTCCAATTGCAAGTTATAGTCCATGACTTGAGGAAATGAGACGCGACACTTACCCAGATATAAGTAAGTATTAGTTTTTGAAGATTTGCTATTATGATGTAAATCGTGACTAATGCGTATATATCATGTAATTATAGGAAATGGTGTTTAAGGATGGTGGATGTGGTATATCAGTTTGAAATAATAGAGTTTGGTTTGCGGTTAGGTCATACTTATGTGAACTCTTAGGGTTTAAGAATATTATGATGATATGTAAACCATTTCGGTTACGTTAGCACTCGGATATGTCGATCCTTGGAGTAGTAGTGGTGCTTCGATTGTATTAACAGAGCGGGGGTTGTGAGTAAAGAATAAATTATCGTTACATCGATATGTCAGCCGTTATATGATATCCAAAATTTTTTGTTATATTAATAATGTAATAGCTATGGTTAGGAGTGTGAGTAAAAATCGATCGAAGATGAGAGGTTGGATGGTTAGTGAGGAAGAAGGGAGGGTAGTGAAGCTGTGAGAATTTAGTTCAGGGCCGCATCAATGGAATGAAGGCTTTAGCGAGGTGTCTACTTACCTGTTATTGAGTTATAGCGTATGGAGAGATAGCTGTATATATTGTTAATTGTTGGTGTTTATGATATCACTAGTATTAAGAGAGTTTTTTGATGTGAGAGTTTGTCCAGGTGAGAGTTGTACGTTATAAAAAGGAATCGGTAGTTTTATGAAAAGTAAATTAAGATAGATGATAAGCATGAGTGATTGGGTTTTGCTTTAGTGAGTGTGAGAGTTGTGACTTGTAACGATTTTATGAATTATAAGCTCTATGGAGTGAGTGATCCAGTAATATGCTATGATAACTATAGTTAGATCATAGAGTGGTTATAATTTATTAGAAGAGATTTTTTGTTAATAATATAGTATAAAGAGGTAGATGTATGAATGCCCAGGAGTAATAAGTTAGGTCAGTAGATGTGAATAGTTTGACATGAAAAATAGAGTAAGGTTATTGTGATCCGATCGGTCACTCTAATTGTTGAGTTATCTGTATAATTGTTGTAAGTATGGAATATGGCGTTGATAGTTACGTCCGGCTTAGCCCCTAAATATGTGGTCTTACACAGAAGGTGATGTTCGATTAATATGCATCAATTAAGAGTGTCCAAGGGTATATATTGTAATAAATTGTGTCTAAATTTTTACTGGATAAGTAGAAGGTCTAATGTTCTATAGTAAATAATGTGTCATGGAATGTGGGGTGGGATGGGGAGGGGTGATGTTGGATTCGATATTACACTGGATGGTGGTGGTTAAGCAGGAGTATTGAAGAGGATATAGAAGAATCGCAACCGTCAAAAGAGAGTCTGTAAGTGTGTAAGTAATAAATATTGGTGAAAGACGAGATAAAAATTTATGTAGAAGACAAGTACACTAGTTTTTGAAGGATGGAGCATTATGAGAACATCAATAAGTAATAAAGAGTGGTTTGAGGATGTTAATTGCCAGTTTGTATAAACAGAAGTAGTATAGACATGAATTGGCTACGATTGGAATCGATGAGGAAGTGTGGACCGGGCGGAGCCTGAGAGTGCGCCGGAGGAGACTGGAGGGAGTTAGAGTAGAGTCGGAGAGTGAAAGCCTCAAGAGGCGCCGAGGAGAGTGCTACGAGGATAGTTGATTTAGTATAAAAATAAACTGTAGAATTTTATAGTTCTTATGAGACACGTTATGAGAGAGTATAGAAATGTATTATATTATTATGGTTTGTTTATTATATTAAATGTAATTGTTTTTTTAAAATTTTTTAAAAAAGTGTTAAATTCAAAAAATTCGCACGATAAATATACCATTTGTCAATTCTTGTCATATTTATATCGTATACTTTTTTGTATATTTGCTAAATATATGATGTAAAAAAGAACATTTTTTTTTAATTTTTCTGTCCATTACATCTAAATTGCATAACTTTAAAGAGAGTTATTTTTTTTCTGTACCTTGTGTGCGCCTTTCTCTTGTCTTACTTTCACGTATCGGAAGGATACTGAGTGCAGAAGAAAGATTGTATACCAAGTTTTCGTTTGTTCTAGCGCGGCTCAAAAGTCACTCTTCTAGTGGGTTTGTGGGGTTTGCGTTTGTATACCCTCGGCTTTTGGAGATTTCGTAAACTTCTCTAGAAGAACACTATTTTTAACCCATACTATTTCTTTACTGTGTGTCCGTGACTTAGACTATGAATGGGCTGAGCATCACATACCCTCCCTTCCGGAGTTTTCACTCGTAATCTAGTCAATTATTTCAAGTTTGGGGGTCCCCAGAGACCTCTTCCCATTTAGGCTGATATGTTAACCTAATCGGCTATCTAACCCATAAATATAGAGTGCAGAGCTTATATGGTCGTGAGTATACGTCGAATTACATTTCATCGTATCATATTATGAGTCAATTATTTCAGTTTTGGTGGGCTTAGGTCCTCTAGCGAATTTATGTGTATCTAATCCGGTATCCATTTATATTACTCAAGTAACCGGGATTAACATTCTAATAATTAATACTAACCTATAAAACAGTAGTACTTGTATTATTCCTAAGTTTACGTTGTTCATATGTCATATATTTCAAAGATTATTGGGTTGAGTATACTGTAATATATATACCGTATGGAGGCAATATAGAGTTTCATATATAATTATTTACACCAGGGGTCATCTAAAGATACACTGCCGTCTAAGAAGGTTGTATCCATCAGATGTTTCATATATATCGATTTACGAATTAAATATTTCAGTTTGTGGGGCTGGTGACCCAATATGGTCAAATCGGTCATTTTACCTCTCATGGAATTACATCTTAAATAAGATATACACCTCTCACTAATCTAACTAAGGCTGTATCATAACAAAGTTATTCGTTGTTTCCATAATATTGTCAATATTTCAAGATTTATGGCGGTGAGTACCCTTATATACCGTTCTGGTGGCATCTATAACCCTACAAGTTCATATTTTAACAATAAACCCTCGGGTCATTATACTAATGATTATAATATAATCCTCACGAAGGTCGTATAATTGTGGCCGCGAGTCCGGTCTACATCATTCATTTTTGACTCAATATTTTTCCTCCAGATTATTGTGGGTGGTGGGGCCTGTCCTCCGGACTGAATTTGGTCAATATTCTGGCACGCTCATTATTTACAACGACTGTTATACCTCTCTAGAGAGAACAGACCTACACAAAGTGCTTTGGGGTATTATTCATAGTTTTCGTTTTGTTTCGCTACCTGATCAATATTAATACAGATTCTTGGGGGAGTACGCGGTAACTGGTGATCCGTCTGGTGCACCCACAGTCATTTTCACCCGGGTTCACATCTTGAAGATACATGCTCAGGACCAGGTGGAGTAAGCCTCAGAGTTTCATCATTCTATGTCAATATTTCCACGTATTTCTTGGGTGGTGGTGCCTGGTCTCCACCGTGAAATTGTGGTTTCTAAGAGTCCGCTGTCAGTCTTTTGACCGCTTGTGTACCAATCCACTTGGTTGCCGTGATTTTGGGTTTTCACTTCCTCTGCTCCGTTAGGCGAACACGCATTAGAGTATACACTACCTATACATTAATGCCCTGTTGTGTATATTCTAATGTGTTCGAGTCTTGCTCTACAAATTCAATATTTAATGAGTATTTAGGGGTTTTGACTGGGATCCGATTCTCGGGTGGAGTACGGCTGAGTAACACCCCTATACGGTCTTATAGGGAGGCGCATACCGCATAGAGTTCTGCAAGACTACTCTCACGACCCTCGCTAACTCCTTTATACAGGACACAGACACCCAAGCGAGTTGAGAGTTGTGTCTAGGCGGTAAGATGTTGTCACTTAACACGGCTCCGCAGTGGCCTTCTAGCACTCGTGGCCGGAGCGCGAACTCCTCAGATTCTCGAAGTAACGTAAGTCTTTTCTAGAAACTCGACTTCTGAATCTTCTCTTGGACAGCATTTCGTATGCCTTGGAAGTGGTAAGCGAACAATCTTGTATTGTTTATGGTGCGGGGGGTTGGGTCCCCTGTTGCGGTGGTGGGTACCCACAGTGGGACAAGGCTAACCGGGGCTTAATCCATACGATTGGATATGTCACACTAAGTCTAACCCCTCTCCAAATTTTTAACCCAGTGCGTACAGATAGTAAACGATACGATAAATCTAACTACTACCACTACTACTACTACTACTCTACACTACTACCAATAATGAATAGAGTAATCATGAATAGAAAGATAAGAAGTAATAACTAAATGATATTGAATAATAATTCAATAATAATAATAATGTATATAATAATAAAATCAAGATAATGAATAATAATATAATAAAATAAAATAATAATCGACCGATCCCGGCGTAAGAACCGACGCCCAGAGCCGGACCTTGGATCGGTGGGAGATCGGAGTCGGAGTCGGGTCGGAGCGGAGTCGAGTCAGATGTCGGATTCAGAGTTTTTGAGCAACTTCCATCAAACCTCAACGAAATTATCGTAATCACACGTGATCATGAAATTATACTCTTTCGACTGTGAAACATAGATAAAAATAATAAATAACAACAAAACGGACAAACAAATACTTAGACAAACGAGCGAGGACATATGATACATGACAGAGCACAGACAAAACCTGAACGAAGTTTTGGGTCTGTTGGTCAGATTGCGGGATAGCCTGTCGGCATATTCAATCCTCGGGCACCATAACCACCTAATATATCTCTATTTTTTTCATTTAATACGAAAGATTGGTTTCGGTGACTTGGGAGCGCGGTGGCGTGCTTGAACTACTTATATACCTATTATACATACTTATGAACGTAGCTCCAGTAAGCATTTTTAGTATCAACTTAGCGGGGTTGTTGGTTACTATTATGGTTACTTCTTTATATTAGTTAACTTATAGATACTTATACTGTAGTGGGCTATACGTAAAGGTATATATACCTATCTAGTGCAAGGTATTATAACGTATATACGTTATTATATAGCTAGTATACATACATAATACTACTACTTATATAGGTAATAACGGGCCGTGTTTATTTAACTGAGATATATTACTTGTATAGTAGCTAACATTATTGCTTATATACCATATAAGGCCTTAAGTAGCTTTTATGAGGTAGGTTATTCGTGTGGTATATTATTAATAGTCCATAATATAATATAACGGCTTCATATAGGTATATAATACATTACTACTAGCCGCAGTTATTATATATATATAAAATATAATATATATATATATATATATTATAATATATGTAATAATATATGAGCTGGTACATAGGCTGCAATGTATTGACTATAGAGTCTCACTATGATTGTAGGCTACATTATTGTATTAAGCTATACGTGCTAGAATTTGCTATATAGGTGACCAGTATAGGTAGGGTATCTGAGTCCATTACCTTCCTAATTATGGTATATACTTTACCTCTGTATATAGGCTCCCTATAATATAATATATCGCATAGAACGCTATATTTTCTCATACTACCTTAGTAACTCTATATATATAGTGGAGTACTTATTTATATAACTCACACCTATAATATAACCTACTATACGAGTTAGATGAGTTTAGACTATTTTTTTTATTATTACTAACCTACAATATATAAATATAACCGTGTAGTTGATTTATCCTAGACCCAGTATATACTTTACTATCAGTATATGCAGTATTAGTATTAGTATAGTGATGGGTACTCATATACGCACCTGCTGCTATACGACCCGTAATACTTAATATATATATATACTAATGGTATAGGTCCTATCGGAATGCTCCGGCATTTAGTATTTGTACTTTTGTACTATTATATATATATATAGTAATATATATATATATATATATACATAATTATATATATATATATACTATATAATATGGTAGTATAGGTGAGTACGGTAGGCGCTATACATCAAGGTTAGTCATAGCAGGAGCGACTGTAGCGGGTTTTTTCACATGCGGGGTATATATGTTTTAGTATAGGGCTATTTAGCCGGTATAGCTTGCTTACGCTATCATATATATATAATATATATATATTATATAATATATATGTGGTGTGTGTATATACTATATATATATAAATAATACATATATACTATATATTATAATAGCTTATATATATATATATATATATATATATATATAACTTGATCACATAGCATCATTAATATATACTATCCATACTATTGCACGGTTCCTGATCTATAGCACTGAGTCTATTCAAAATAGTGTTTAGTACTATTGTTGACCTATAATATTTCTGTAGGTGATTAACTACGGGTACTACGAGTTACTATATATATACAGTACTGGGTCTACTATTTTCGACTCAACTTCAACGCAATCGCATACCCGCGGATTCATCAGCATTAGAGAGAATAAATACCTTGCTGAACCAGTCACCAATGTATGAATAATGTGTGAGATTGAAAGACTTGAGCTGCAACACATGAATGTGTTCTAAAGAGGAGCGAGAGAATTTTCCAGAGTCTTATCACACAAAAACAGTTTATGGTCCAGTGGTCGCTCCTGAAATTGTAAATGTGAAGTTCGCCGAGAAATTTCCTTAACTGATATGGCGAATTTCTTATCAAATGTGCATGCATTATTACGTGATTGATGCTTAGCCTTTCCTTTAAATATCACCATGCCAAGAGTCGAGTGTGTGTGTGTGGGTGTGGTGTGTGTGGTGTGGTGTGTGGTGGTGTGTGTGTGTGTGTGTGTGTGGTGTTTATGTTCTGCTGCTGTGGTGTGTGTGTGTGTGTGTGTGGTGAGAGAGAGAGAGAGAGGAGAGAGAGAGAGAGAGAGAGAGAGAGAGAGAGAGAGAGAGAGAGAGTCCACGAACTCAGTAACCCTTATGCCCTTTTATCCTTCAAGAGTTTTAGAAGCTTTCTGCAATCAATAATTCTTTATGAGTCTGTTGCTTATTTGCAATATCTGTCAAGAGTCTAGATTTGTACGTTTTCTTCCTTTTTATTTTAATGTATTCCTTTAGGCAATTTAAAGTTTTCTTTATTTTTCTAAAGGAAAAAAACAAACAAATATTTTTTTTTCTTTCTGCAAACAACTTGAGTTTATTTTGTATGTAATAAATCTGTTTTTAGAATGCTTGTTTCATGTTATTGATACTTGACTTGTTTTTAAAACAATTATAATTGAAGATAATAAAAATATACGAAAGAATGTGGGGGTAACTTGTTCTTCTAATTTTATCGTTAGATTTTTATAGATTTCTAGCGGGGTTGCGGATTCGGATCCTCGGAGCCTCAAGGTTTTGGGTGGAGTAGGTTCCGGAGCCGGAGCAAAATATTTTTTTTGCATCGGAGCCGAAACAGCAGCCGGATGAGAAAAAATTTTTTTTTTACTATAAAATAAAGATGGAGTGTTATAGTTTGGTCATTTTGGTCGAACTACCATAGCTCTCTACCACAAGTCACTCATCAGAATTGCAAATCCTTCAATCCCCCCCCCCTCTCATTGCTTTCCACACCAACACAAACACATTTCACACCACACCACTCATTTTCACCGTTTCCTTCCATCTTTGTTTCAGTCACAGCGAGCAAATCAAATTTGCCCTTTCTAAATACATCCATCACCTCACTCCTCTTCTCCTCAACGTTTATTCCTCTGACATTCCATGCACCCATACGATTCATACATTTTCGCCGAAAGATAGAAGGCCGATTACGGCGATCACGACCTTCTCCGAGGCATGCATTAGAATTCCTGGCAAAAGACAAGTGGCAGTGGGCAGCCAACCTAACCCCCACCGTCCGTCAGTCGCCTTCTAACGACACGCAGGACATACGATTGTGGGCATTTTTTTCTCGCGCACAGGCAATAGGGGATAATAAAGGGATAGGGATGCTGTAAGATGTTCTCTTAGAAGAGGGTTGTGAATATAAGAATGTGTGAAGTGATTGTGGGATAAAGAGGTGGTGTCCTCTAGATGTATGTCTGGAGGATAAGTGTGGATATCGAACGCAGAAGAGAAAGGCGAACCATTAGGCACTGGAATGTAATACATACAAAATAAATAATATAATATATATATATATATATAATATATATATATATATTATATCTACGATATATATATATATATATAAATATATATATACTTTTTAAATAGCTATCATATTTTAATTTGTATAGTATATATTTATAAATACTATACATATATATCATATATATATATATATGATATATATATTTTATACCGATTATTATTAATTATTATTATTAATATTATTACTAATTATTATTATTATTATTATTATATATTACATTATTATTATTCCATATTATTATTATTAAATTATGATTGATCTATTATGATTATTATTATTATGTATATTCTTATTATTATTTATTAATATTATTATTATGATTATAAAATATTTATCAAAATGAAATATCAACTTTTGATAATGCTGAACCCAAAATCTTATAATTGGTGCTAGACAAAGTAAAAATAATAGGCAATTATTTTCAAGATAATTTTCTACGAAAAATTATGCCGATTTTGTCGATGAACAATATATATATGACAGAGTTTTATTTATAATAGTAATACGTATATTGTATGATATGTATATAGATAATATAATATATTATATATATATATATATATATATATTATATATATAATATATATATAATATATATATATATACTAGGCCTTAATCCTCTGGTTTTACGAAACTCCGTCCGTTTTTGAATTTTTTTTTTGGTTTTTTTTTTAATATATTTCCTAGTACATGATCCTAACAATCGATTTCAGTGGTAACGGGACATGATTTCCAAAAATATATAGGAATATTTGTTAGTTTTTAACGACTTTCCGTCAGTTTTAATTTTTTTTTTTTTTTTTTTTTTTTTTTTTTTTAATATATTGATAGTATATGATACAACAATAAATTTAAGTGGTATACCGTTCCGTACTCTTACATAAACCGGACATGCTTACAAAAGTTCAAAATATTTTAAATAATTTTTTCTTAAAAATTAATTTTTTAGTAATATTTTGTTTTTTATTTTTTTTTGGGTGTTTTTTCAAACTAAAGGAATACCGCAATGGTTAAACCGCAAAGATGCAGGAGTCGGGGTCTCTTCGCCTTCCGGGGAACGACAGGGTAGGACTAATTTCCCCCCCTCCGGGGCGGGTCTCCGGGAACCCGCTCCTTTGGTATTATGGGTGATCGCGGGTTCCTCGCCCTCCCTAACGGGGTAATTGGAAAACGTCCCCCCTCTGATACCCCTCGGGTCGAGCCCCTATTATATTCTATATTAATTTTTTTTTTTTTTTTTTTTTTTTTTTTTGTACATTTTTGTAATAAGCTTTAATACGCTGATTCCAAATATGCAATTGGTTTTTCTGTAAGCGTCGTACTTTTCGTTTTACTTCCATTTTTGAAAAAAATATTTACATAAATGGTGGATTTTTTTAAATAATTTATTTAACAAATATTTTCAGAACTTTTGATCAACCTACTGGCTTGAAATTCACTTGTTAGTATCATATCGTCAAGCAATATATTAAAAAAAACAAAAAAAAAAAAATCAAAAACTGACGGAGTCGTTAATTATTAATTATATAGGACCTATATATATATATACATATTTATATATATAATATAATATATTATATATACATATATAATATTATATATATATATATAATGATATTCCTTATAACATACTTATATATATATATACCTATATAAATATATATTTCTCTTTATATAATATATATTTTAATATATATATAATATATAATATATATAATATATAATATATGTATAATATATACTATATATATATATAGTATTCTAAATGAATAGATGTTAATATAATAATATATATCTTATTATATATATATTTATTATAAATATATATTAATTATATATAATATAATAGTGCAATATATTATATAATATATATTAATAAATTAATAATTCATATATAATATTATATAAATAATATATATATAATAATATATATATATATATATATATATTAATAAAATCTCACTTACACTAACATAGCACATACATGTAAAAACGTATATCATTGCATAATAAGCAAACACATGCAACATACAACTACATAAATACTAACATATACCCTCACACAAACATACATGCGTGCGCAGATATACCATAACTCTTCTACAATACATACGTGATATATCAATTAAGCTAAAAATGATCATTTAACTTAGATTTCAAAATATCATCCTAAAATTTTTGTAATTCTCCTAAATTTTTGTATAATTTTAGGCTATTTAAAACAAAATCATACACATTCAAACTCTGTTTTTATTGTTGTTAAGCTTTTTAAAGTTGCGAACACAAAGGTTTCCATCAATCTTCATCAAATAATAAAGTCCTTTTTCCCCCACCTACAATGCCCATAGCCCTTCGTTTGTATACAAAGGTAGATTGGGCTACATACCCTGTTAAACTTTAAAATAATAGTCATGTTGGTAGCATTCCTAAACGATTGCATAGCACTCTGAACAATGCTTTATCTAGGGAAGGCCTAAGTAGATATTAATTATTATAAATGCCATTTTCACGAGATGTTCCATAGGAAATGATTGCTTAATGCTGTTTTTGTTACAAAATAATATATAGATGGTTTTCGAAGTAAAGACTATATATATAGTAGTAGTAGTAGTAGTAGTAGTAGTAGTAGTAGTAGTAGTAGGTAAATTGAGTACGTTTCAGAGATGTGAGATGAAGTTTTTATTGTAACTACTCTTGAAAGTTCGTTAGAAACCTTTTCATTGATTATCTAAATATTGAAGCGAGCATGAAGATACGAAAGAAGAAACATACTAGACACACAATCTAGACATTACAGCTTTTTTTTTGCTGACGAAGCATAACTCGAAATTGAGTGTATGTAGTCGAGTGAGCAATTTAGCTTACGATAGAAACAAAAGACCATAGTTGGGATCGTTTAATAAGTAAATATACAAGAGGGAGACAATCGCTGTTTTCAGTCTAATGAGTGAATTCTATATATGTGAATTCTATAGAAAGGGTCCACGAGTGTTTGGTTCAGTAATTAGGTTTTCGACATCGGCCCCCCTCATCCAAAATTACGAAGGTATTGTCCACTTATCTAAGCCAATTATAAAAATCTGGGAGAAATTCTTAATTAATTTTACCTTTTTCCATTTTTTGTTAACTGTTCTCTTTTTAACTATAGGTTTTAGTTCTATTTCGTTTAACTTTTAATCTCAACTTTTGTCTTGAAGAGGAACTTTATCTGAAATTCCCTAACTTATTGATGGGTTATATAATATATATATACTATATATAATATATTATATTATAATATATATATATTTATATATATATATATTATATATATTATTATATATATATTTAATATATATATATATATATATAATATAATATATATAATATAATATATATGTTTCATGGCTCAGTAAATTTTTTTTATATATTGTCATTATATGATACTTACACTAAATTTGAGTGCTGATAAGCAGGATAAAAAAAAAATTAAATACAGAAAAAAGTAATTATTTAATAAAAAGTGTAGTTTTTTAAGCATCGTACGTTTGGCAGCCAACGGGAAGCGAGAAGACTTTGTATTTACAAGAATCCGAACACAAGAGAAAAAAGTTACGGCAAAGTAGATCCATCTAGTTTAGGTATAAGTTTGCTGCATCGTCGATCCATATAAGTTAGGTTATAGGTTTACTGCATCGTCTATCCATATAGGTTGTTTTTTTTTTTTTTTTTTTTCGGCCGCAAAGTTTAGGTTTATGATAAAGCCTAGGCCACTTATTGAAATATCAAATATATGAAAAAAAAATCAATAAGTAACGAATTTTACCCAGAAACATTAATTTTTACCCTACCTTAAATTCTTTCACGTATTAGCACTAAAGTGCGTTTTCTTTTTCACGTAAAATGAACGTTTTTGTTTACTTTATTATTTAATTTTTAATATTTTCAAATTTCGTATCTTTCTCATCAGCATCTTAACTAATTCCTAGTATCATATATTACAATACATGAAAAAAAACTTAAAAAGCTCTAAATTCACTGATCCATGAAACTCATAAGGTCATATATATATATATATATAATCATATATATAACTATATATTATATTAATATATATATATATATATATATATATATATATATATATATATATATTTATGTATATATGAAATAATTATGCAGCCTAACTTTAAGGTTTAAAAATTATTATTAAAATTTTGATTAATTTAGTTATATGGTACGTCACAGAATTTCGCCCAATAGAAAACTTCTAAACTTACTATTAAATTCTCTATAAATAAACATATGTTGCATAACTTTTTGACCAATAGAAACTTCCAAGCACCTATACTTAGGTTTTTTTTTTTTTATATTTACAAGATCTGACGTTATGATTGGCTGTTTAAATTTCCTTTTTTTTTTTTTAAATATTAAATTTTCTATAGTTACACTACTATATTTTATGTTGTATTATTAATAGTTGCCTTTCTGTTTAAAATTTGATATTTACACACATTCAATATATTATATATATATACTATATATATATAATATATATATATATAATATATAATATATATATAAATATATATAGTATATATATATATATTATATATAATAATATATATATATATATATATATATATATATATATATATATATATACAACTACAGAAACTGTAATGGCTCACCAAAGTCAATGTAGACACAGACTGAGGTATTTCACAAAGATCTGCGGCTCATGGGCTTGCGAGAGTATTATTTTCATTCTTGGAAAATATAACAAGAATCAGTAACAGATTCTCTAACTCATAACAAGATAACTTTTAATTAAGTTCCATGGGATCTCGAAAGGATATCGTTCTTTTTTAAGGATCGGTTCCGGTTTACTTCTATAAGTTCTGTGAATTATCGACCCACCTCTATTTCTGCCAGATATACTCAGAGATACTTTATATTTCTATACCTCTTTCACGCAATAGGAACAACTCTTTATACACACACCTACACACTCCTTATTATTTACATGATAATGATGACACCTGTTTATCTTGCTTCGAATATGCGTGGAGACAGCCTCCAAAGACTGTCCCACTCCACTATCATCCATTCAATGTTTGAAGGGTTTTTCGGCCTTTGATAGTGGGGAGTGCTGCCAGAGAACTACTGGCTTATTCTTGCGTGCGTCTTCTTCGTCACAACTTTGCAACATTCGTGGTCTTTATTCTAATTTCCATTTTTTAAGATTAAATTCTGATTTATATTTTTTTTTATCCTCAGACAACAAGCCCTTTTGTTTTGTGGCAAAATGGCAGATATTGTACACATGCAAACGAGGTAGGAGGTTGTTCTCGTGTCATTCATTGAGTTGGAGTTTCTGAATATTTATTGACCTCTATCTATGGCTAAATTCATCTCTCTCTCTCTCTCCTCTCTCTCTCTCGTCTCTCTCTCTCTCTCTCCTCTCTCCTCTCTCTCTTTCTCTCTTCTCTCTATCTCTTCTGATGATGATGATGAGATTTCACATCTCAGTATCCTTTTTCATTTGAAATTCGTTTCCAAGTTTATCAGAATTAATTGATGCTAGAAGATGACCTTGAAACAAGTGACCCGCTGATGATCTACGTATTCTAACTGTGGGAAAGGATTCAATACCTCAAAACTAAATTACTTTAGCAATGTGTTTATTCGTCATAATCTCTCACTAAACTACAACATCTTGCTTGAAAACACAACTTAAGCCATTTTATATGCTTAGTATTCTTTGTATTTACTACTCGTCTTTGGAAACCTACATGTTTTTCTACAAAAGCTTAGAGAGTTACGGTGTTCTGAGGTGCTCTGAAAACTTCTTCAGATTAATCCAATTTACTTCCTCTGATAGATGCGTCGTCCGTCCCTATGTGAAGTAAACATCACATTACTAAGGTGTTCCATTCACAAAAGTTCTTTGAAAGGGAATGGGTGTCTACGGCTTTTCGCTCCCGTGACTCTCTCGAATACATTTAGGCAGACGACTGTCATATTACTCCTATAACTCTCACTATTACAACAGACAATGGTTTTTCTGAACTTTATAATCAGATGCCACCTTCTTTGGGAGATAAGTTATTCTCCAATGTCTCAGTTCTTGTATTGTCTCAGTTTTCATTACCTTATTCGTAACCCTTATGGATCACTACTCATGTACTCCTCTACTCCTGCCCGCAAACATGTTGCTGAGGTATCACTTCACCGCCATTCGTGGTTATTAATGGATCAAAACCGATTCTTCTGCCTCTTTGATAATATTAGTGAATCACCAATGAAACTATCAGTTAAATAACCCAGGCAAAGAGCAAATAACGTCAAAACATTATCAACGTATCTAATTAAACCAACATCGAATTCTTATAGTACATTTTTCCTTTATTGTATTAATCTCAGTGGTGTTATGAGGTCTCTAGGATACTTTTCCACTATAGTTGAAGAATAAAAAAAATTATCTATAGTATGGATTAACATATTAAATTCTATCGCATATCGTATTGCTTAGGTTTTAGCAATTTTATTGTCCTTAGCATAGACTGTTGTTTTACAGTAAGAAGTTTTATACAACTTTATATACAAACAGGAGTATAAAGAACGATACGTGCTATAATAAGACATTGCTGCCACTCATAATAGTTAATCGTTTATAGGTAGAACACAATATCCATAAAAAATAAGGGTTACACTATTAATGTTATTAGATAAATCCGTATATGGAGTGACACTTGAGTGTTTCAGAAGTATTTATCAATTAGTAAGTTTTGTAGAAACCTGTTATTTAAAATCTCCAAGAATACTGCAATGTGTGCACCTGTGAATCTTCATTGATTAGGTAGAGTTGGATTTTAAACATTGGATCAAATGTTATAAGCGAGTGTGTGAGTTTATATGAGCGATTGCTCTGTCCATGATGATTGGGATGAGTCTTTACTGCCTAAAATAGAAATATTGTCGCAGAATGAGTTCTGAGGGAGTGAGTTCGTGTAACACCGTAGGGCGGCATCCTTCAAATCCGTGAATCATGATGTATGAAATGTGAAAACAAAATAATCCAGGTCAGCGATTATAAAGATAGATATATAGTATTTATACTTATCATATAGGGTATTGACTTACGCCTATCTATTACAGATGAAGTAAATGGTTAATCTGAATATAAGTTTTCAGGAATCCTCTAGAAATCTAAACTCTATGTAAGCTTTTGTAGAAAATAATGTTGGTGTATCAAAGACGAGTAATGAGTAATACAACGAATATACTTAAGCATATAAAATGGCTATAGTTATGTACTTTCAGTACTAAGAGTGTGTTTAGTTGAGAGTAGATATATGAACGTAATACACAGTTGAAATGAATTTTATGTTTTATTGATAGGTATTGAAGGTCCTTTCCCACGTTATAGGTAATATCGATAAACAATCACGGGTACTTGTTTCAAGGTCAATCTTCTAGCATCAATATAATTATGATAATCTTGGAGCGAATTTTCAAAATGGTAAAAAGATTAATACAGGTGTAAATAAAACAATCATTACATCATTTACATTCATATATATATAATTAAAGTATATATATATATATAAATACTTAATGATTAATATTATAATGTTGTCTTTTTTTTCTTTCTCTTACAAAAATGAAAATAGTTATTTGCATTTTTGCATTTATTTACAATATCCAATTATATATATATATATATATATATATATATATATATATATATATATATATATATATATATATATATATATATATATATATATATATATATATATATATATATATATATATATTATATATATATATATATAATGTATATTATATATATATATAAAATCCTTTTTTCCAGATTGGGGGTGAGGTGCGTAGCATACACCGGAACAGAAAAGTAGTAAAAGAATATGACGCAAGTCGAAAAGAAAACCCCCCATTTACCGTCCCCTTTATACCCTTAAGTGAGAACTCGTCACAGTCAGAAAAATTCACCCTAGAGGTTTCACGAGACTGCGACGAACCCTCACTGTGGTATCTCGTCAATGTGGGGTTCATCCCCTGGGCAAAGCCCACAATCATACCTCCTCACAAAACCCCGCCATTCACTCCTGTTATGCACCTTTCTTCTCGCCTCTGCCAAACTCACATTCCTCTTCTTCAGGCATTCCCTTTACTGACTGATCCACTTGTTTTCAGTCTCTCAGACGATGATTTCCCAACACACGCTAAACCACTATGACATCCGCTTCAGCAACGACTGTCATCTCCTCCTTCACCTGAGCCAACATCTCAGCGTGCTTTCATTATCTCTCTTAGCCTTTCTCAAACCAGCATAACTCTCTAAATACCGTTTCATTCCTCATTTATCACATTCTTCTCACAACAAATCGCCTGATAATTGTCTCAGTGTTAATGGATTGTACCTTAGATCTTATACCTCTTATTCCGACCATGAGTTTCACTGTTATGCAATAAACACATGTAAATACACCTGCATGAAAACCACTATGCGCATCAGCTTAGTCCCTTTATCATAACCAAGGATTTAATTTGCAGCCACCCTCATGGGCAAACCCTAGCGCCTCAAGATTAGTCCTTTACATCAACCAAGGATTTAATTGACCAGATACCTTCCTACCGATTCACCATGACATCATCCGTCCTTTTTACCAACGTATAACCTAAATATTTGCACTCAGATCCTGCTCCAAGGTTTTCTCACATCTAACATAAATATTATCTAAATGGTCGCTTACGATCTTATCGCTGGGTATGATACACTATCAGTTTGTTATGAACAAATAGTTCAATCCGTTCATTCTATGGGTATGGGGTAGATAGGACCAGAAGTGGTTTCCTTGGCTACGCATAAATGATGAATAACACAATAAATACAATTCATATAATAAATGATGAGTTAAATACATAAATTAATTAATACAGTTCTTTTATATATATATATATACCTACATATATACGTAAATATATATATATGTCTATACTATATATATATATACTACTATTATATAATATATATATCTATATATAATTATCTATAATATACCTGACTGTTGTGTTGTGTGTGTGTCGTGTGTGTGCTGTGTGCTGTGGTTGCTGTTGTGTTGTTGTGTGTGGGTAGTGTTGTGTGGTGTGTGTCGCTATCTGTTGTGTGTGTGCTGTGTTGTGTGTGTGTGTGTGTGTGTGTGTGTGTGTGTGTGGTGTGTGTGTGTGTGTGTTTGTGGTGTGTGTGTGTGTGTGTGTGTGTGTGTGTGTGTGTGTGTGTGTGTGGATGTTGTGTGTGTCGTGTGTGTGTGTGTGTGTTGGTGTGCATTAGATTGTTCTCTGGGAACCCTAGTCTAACTACATCAACGGAAGACGAATAAAAGTGGAAAAAGCGTTCTTTATTCATAAATTTTGACGCTATCGGGATATTTCTCGACCACATGCTTCAAGCAAAATTTTTACTCTAAAAAAAAATTAAAATTTACAATTTAAAATTAGCATGATTAAATCAATAATTAATTCTTAAATACACATGAATAAGCAGTTACCATAGGATGGGAAACAAAGTGAATAATCGAAATGCTAAGAATTGTAAAGCAAAATCACGAACTTCTACACAAAGTGGAAAAATAAAACTGAAGCAAGACGTCACCTGCACAGAATGCTGAGATAATTTTATAGTGTACCCGATTACGAAACTTTCAATATTCGAAAAGTAAAAAAGTAAATATTCAGTAACTGCATATATATTATAGTTATTGGTTACAGATACTGCTCATATTACTGTTTGAAACAGTATGTTTTATAAGTGTTAAAATGCAAGAAAATAGAACAATAATATTCGTCTAAAACTACAGTGTATAAGGAATTAAAATTACAAAAGATATTATTGACCTAATAAACTATAAGACATTATTAGCTAAAATGATCATGATTACGTAATAACTACAGGCAATATTAAATAAATACTTAAAAAATAACAAAAAATTGAATACGAAAAAAAACAAAACAACATTCAAAAAAAAAAAGGAAAAAAATTAAGAAAAATGAACAAATTAAATTTTAAAAAATCAAAAATAAAGAATAAAAATGAAATCAAATTAAAATGCCTAATGACTGAACCTAATAATATAGTTGATAATAGATACTAATAATAATACGATAATAATAATCAATATATAATAATAATAAAAAATCAATGAATAATATAATAATAATATATTAATATAATAATTAATAACTGAATCTTAAATATAAGACCAATCCCTTCTATCCAAACTTCTTCTCTTTATTAAATTAAATTTTGTTACGCTAATTATGTATTAATACTTGTTAATTTTATCGCTGTCCACCATAAAAATAGACTATTATATTTTATTGTATACTTACTTATTGTTTTCTCAAAATTATTATTATTATATTATTATTTATCTCTATATATTACGATCTTATTATCTCATTATTATAATTATTATTTTATTATTCATTATTATTATTATATTATTATTATTATTATTATTATTATTATTATTTTTTATTATTTTATTTTTTTTTTTTTTTTTATTTTCTATTTTTTTTGTCATTTTTATTATTAATATTTCGTAATTATTATTGACAATTGTTATTATTACTGTAATTATGATCACTTTTATCTACTAATTGTCATTATGTTCTATGCCTAAATATTCTTTGTTAATTATTAATTCCTGTCTTGCCCGTTTTTTAGCTTTAATTTCTATTAATTTGGGTTCTTATTACTTTCTTGCATTTTAACAGTATCAAAAAAACTGTTTCAAAACAGTAATTATTCACGTCATATCTGTTGATTTAACCAAACTAGCTTCACTACGCAGATAGATATAGCTTTATATTACTTACTTTTTACTTTTCGAATATTAAAATTTCGTAACTCGGTACACTATAAAATTTCTTAGATTCTGTCAGGTGTGTTTGTTTGAATTTTTTCCACTGTCGTACATTGTGTGGATTTTGCTTTTAATTTTAATTTCCTTTCATGTACTTTGTTTCCCATTCTCTAATGTAACTTTATTCATGGTGTATTAATATTAATATATGGATTTTCATCTTGTAATTTTAATTGTATATTTTAAATTTTTTCTAAGAGTAAACTTTGTGCTGAACGCGATTGGTCGAGAATATCCCGAAAACGCCCAATTATTTTCATGAATAAAGAATGTCTTTTTCTCCACTTATTCGTCTTTCTATTATTATATATCTATATATATATATATATTATATATTATATTATATATAATATTAATATATCTTATTATAATATATATATTATATATATATATATATATATATTATATTATTTATATTTATTATATATTATATATTTATTTTAATTTAGGAACCGTCCGGTTCCGCCGGCCAAAATATCAGGATAAAAGCTCGGGTTTAACATGGTAAATTACATCCAAATAATAGAGGGTTAATATCAACAAAAAATAAAAAAATATATTTATATTTCATTACTCCTTTGTTATATAAATTGATGCAAAATATTTATATCATTACCTAATTATAATCATATTTTTTTTTTTTTTGTATTTTTACTAATTGATTTCAAATTAAAATTGAGGCCAATTTATAATTTTTCCGAGTTTTTTTAACATAAAAATTATTCGATAATATTGATATATATCAAACGAATTCGGAAAAAGGAAATAAATATATCTTCGGTAAAATACTTAATGTAAATTTCTATTTATTAATAGTAAATTATTTCTCTTCAAGCATTACCAGAATCTCTCTGCTGATTTCTTTCACAGCTCTCATTTTAATGTAATTATATATATATTTTATATTTTTATTTATTATTTATATATTTATTATTTATATATTATATTTTTTTTTTTTTTATTTTTTTTATTTATATATTTATTTTGATTTTTTATATTTATTACTATATTATTTTTATTATTTGAGATAGATTTTATATTTTATATTTATTTTTATTATATTTATTTTATTTTTATTATTTATTTTTATAATTATTTATTTTTTATTTAGGAGGACGTTGGAAAAAAAGAATCAAAAGATTTTTTAAAAGATTTTTTTTTTTATTTTTTTTGATTACAGATTTTTATTTAGATATTATTTATATTTGTATTTTTGTATCGATTTAATGATTGATTTTTTTGAATGTATGATTTCTTTATTTTATATATTTTATTTTATTTTTGATTTTGGAGGTTTTAGGACTTTTTGAGATTGAGATTTTTGTCGATTATTTTATATAATTTTATATTATATATATAAAGGTATATATATATATATATATATATATATATATATATTATATAATATATATATATCATATTATAATAATATAATATTTATATATATATTATATATATATATATAATATTAATATAAGGTATATTATATAATATATATATATATATTATATATATATACATTATATTATTTATTATTATATATATATATTATTTATATATATATAATATATATTATTATAATTATTATATATTATTTTATATATTAGGGTATATGTCACCATAGGCCGTAAAATAATATCTTGATAAACATCAACAGAATAAATATGAATTTATTATTATAACAAAACAATGTACTTCATTAGCTTTCGCTCATACAGTACAATCAAGGCCTCTGTCGCGTTGGGTTTCACCGGCTAAGCGCGTATTTATCAAGATATAATTGAAAAATATTTTAATGTGGCTTGGCCGTATCCCTCTTCATCATCTTCAGGCAGTCCTGAATTTTAGGGTATACGAATTTTGAATAATGTCATGCGCTCACTTCGCCGGTTATTTTTATAATATTATTCAGTATTTGTTTTTTGTAGTGTTTGCGAATTATTATCGCCGCAGGATGAATCTTTATTGAATCTACTATTATCAATGGCGAACCGGAATTTATATTGATTTTATGCCGTTCATCGCAGAGTCGATGGGATGTTAAAGCTGAATTAGGAGATCTTGATTAGATATTGTTTATGTTGTTTTACTCGTTCTGGTAGATCATTAGTCCGCCGATGTAAACAGATGACAGTCATCCACAGGGATTTCTATAAATGCATTGCCTTTTGCCATAAACTATTAATTTTAGGGTTTAAAAACTATTTTTCATAAGAATTGTAATTCACTTTCTTACAAAGCGAAATATTTTTTGGGGAAGACTGTCCTTCTTCACTGCCCCCTTCTCTCCGCCTCCTCTTCCATTCCCTTTTTTCCTTAATGATGATACTTAATAATATATAAAGGAATGGGAAGTAAGAAAAAGTGGTGATGAGTGATTACTGCGAGGGTATATCCTTATACTAAAACTTTCTTGTTGGCTTGCGAAGCTGAAATTAATAGACATAAGGAAGATAATTTAGTTTCGATGAAAGTAGAAAAAAGATAATTGAGTTTCTGTTGCAGAGATTAGGAGCGACAGCAAACTCGAAGGCCTCTAACATATGAGGGCTATGTTAGTGTACCGGCTAATCTCTGTGTTATATGTACGGGTTCCAGTCAATAATCGATGTATATTTTTTATGGGAGTAGGAGTATAAGTGTGTTTTCTAGTAGACAGACAT
>JABUQX010060616.1:42500-61302 GCA_015478945.1 Trachelipus rathkii
AAATACTTTTTCAGTTTTCATTATTTATAAGCCAGCAGCCTGATAGCTTTTAAATTAAATGAAATTGAAATTGAATTTTTTTTTTTTTTTTTTTTTTTTTTTTTTTTTTTTTTTTTTTTTTTTTTAATAAATAATTGAAAAACTTAATTCTTTCAATTAGCCTTTTTGATGAGAATCAAATTAGTTACATGTCTTTTAATTATTTCCCCATTCCCTTTCTTAACAGATACCTCTACTACCTCTCCAAGAGTGTTTTCCTTTGTGTCAGTTACTATCCCCATTGGAAAAAAATATGGTTTGGTATATTGTTGCTTGATGGCAACAATGTCATTAACCTCTAATTTAATATGCATTTTGGCTCTATACCTGTCTGGTTTATTAGTACCTAATTCTCTCAAATTAGTTAAAAATTCAGTATGATACAGAACATGTAATTTATTTTTCACCTTCTGAAATTTTTTATACATTTTATACAGCTTTATTTCATCCTGCTTTTCATTATTTGGGATCCAATCTGGATCCTCTTCCTCATCAGCTTCAGAGGTATGCAAATGGGGAGCAATTACCACATTAGGAGGTTCATACCCTTTAATTAATATTTCAGGGGTAATTACAAAGGGTATTGAAGGATCAATATTTTGATCATTTAGAAGTGGTTTAAAAGCTAAAGGTCTTTTGTTAATTAACATATGCACTTCTTTCATTAACAAGTGAAATTGCTCATACTTTAATATATTTTTAGAAATACTGCTGTACACCATATTTTTGACTTGTTTTACAAGAGATTCTACAACTGAACCTAAAAAACTGGAATGGGGTGGATAGGTGGAAAAGTCCAAACTTTCAATATCTTTTTCCTTCAAAAAATTCTTTACCTCTACATCATTCAAAAATGATTTAATTACTTTGAAGGATGAAACTATTGGTGAGCCAGCATCACTTAATATCTTTTTAGGATATCCATACTCATACACATGCATTTGAAAGGCATTAATGAAGGATTCTGAATCAATATGCTTACATAACAACAAATTTACAGCCCTACTCCACATACATGTTATAATAAGTATGTACACCTTAACATTAATATCATTACTTTTTACAATAAATGGACCAATATGGTCTAAGGCAACCTCCCTAAAGGGAATCTCCTTAGGAGATATTCTAAATTCTGTATAGTCATTCTGATTTATTTTTATTGTCCTACCATATAGTTTTTTGCAAACAAGGCAAGTTTTAAGACATTTCTTTACAGTGACATATGCAGATGGTATGTAAAACTCCTTTTTAAGAAGTGCAAGCAATTTATAAACTCCTGCATGCTTAGCTTTAATATGAGTTTCAAAAATGAGAGTGTTTGTAAAGGGACAATCTTTGGACAATAATATAGGGAACTTTTCATTATAATTACTTTTTAATTTACCAAATTTAGATTTAACTCTAATTAAGCCATCAGAATCTAAAAACAAATTTAATTGATTAGCTAAATTAGTTGATTTTACAGCAAGAGGATTCAATAAATAATCATATGTATCTGAAAAGTTAATTTTTTGGGCTCCTTTATAAACCAATGAACAACTATCCTTATAATTACAACTCATATTCATAGAAGGGAAGAGAGAAGGGTTTTTTGACTTTACTCTAAATTTTAGTGTAAATATGTACTTTCTAATATAGTGAGTCACCCTGCAAAATTTCCCAATAGAAGAAAACTTATTTAATGCTATTACTGGTTCCCACTGATAAGAGGAAGAGGAAATACTATTAATCTGAAAGTTAAAATGAATATTAAAGGGAACTTCAAAAGAGAAAGTGTCAACACATTCATCTTCAGTTGGACCTGTAAAATAATTTGTTTTCTGTAACACTTTGTGAGATACACACCTAGTTACCATGTCTGCAGGGTTATTTGGACCCTTAATATGATGAAAAATAACATTATGACTTTCACATAGCCTCATAATATTATTTAATTTATTATTAATTATGGTACCCTTTTTCTCTATCTTGCTGGTCTTGTTAACTTTAGCTGCCAGCCAGCTTAAGGAAATCATGGAGTCAGTGAAAATATGTAAATTTTTAATATTTATGGGACAAAATGCCCTTGTTAATTGAGAATATAAATCTATCACACAAACCACTCCATGGGCCACTGCAAATAGCTCTAACACAGGGATGGTTCTACCAACACCTTTTGTTACCACTACTTTATTTTTGGCAGTGAGATAATGAAGGGAATGTGTTTCAAGATTTTTTAAATAAATCACAGACCCATATAAATCCTTGCTGGCATCTGTAAAGACCATTAAATCATAATTACTAGTGTAATTCCCAATATACCTGGGAATTGCAGGCTCAACACCAGCATTATATAATTTGCAAATCTTTTTCCACTCTCTCAATCTGTCATCACTTAAAGGGTCATCCCAAGTGATACTACTATCCATCTGCACCTCATGCAAAAACAGTTTTGCTCTATTTCTACAAGGTAAAGTCAGTGCAAGTGGATCAAAGCAACTATTCACAGATGAAAGTATGGTTCTTAAAGTACTGGCCTCTAAATTTAATTTTACAGGTTTATTTGTGAAAAGATCTTGGTCCTTAGACCACAAAATACCTAATAATTTGGTTTGTAAGGGTTCTTCAGAATCCTCACAAAATTCAGATTCCAATTCCATCAAATTTGAACCAAATTGCTGCAACTTAAAGCCATATTGATTAAAAATATTAATTGACTTGTGAAATGACAATTTAATATCAGATTCAGAATTAGATGAAAATGCAAGATTATCCATATATGATAAATTATAAAGCATATTTCTTAATTTACTTTCAAATGGGTCATGAATATTACAATGTAAAATTAATATAATATATAAGGCAACCATAAGCAAGCTTGGTGAGAACCTCATACCAAAGGGCAGTCTGTTCATTTTGTAGGCCACCTCAGAAAAATCATTTATACCCTTAACCCAAAGAAAATGTAATTTTAAACTATCAATATATGGTAACCAAATTTGATGGAAAGCCTTGACAATGTCATAGACCAATAAAAACCTGTTGAACCTTAAAAGTGTCAAAGCTATCTCTAATTTATTGTTAAGATTAGGACCAGGTAGGGAAACTTGGTTATGAGAGAGAGCAGTGTCATTTGTTTTTTCACATAAATTACTTAAAAATACTACTCTACATTTGGTGGTTTGAACATTTTCTCTGTACACACCCATATGGCCCATGAAAGAAACTTCTTTATTATTTTTTAATCTATCAATAGAAACCTTTTCAATTATACCTGATTCTAATTGCTCCATAAAAATGCTATTATACTGTTCAAATTTATCAGGATTTTTCTGAATCTTTTTTAAAGTAGATTTTAAAATACTGGAGGCTAATTTATAATTATTTGGTAACAAATTTATTACTCTATTATCCCATAAACATGGAAGTATCAGTCTGCCATCATCATGACACTTTGCATTACTAATAATATACTTAACCAGTTGTTCATCTTCATCAGAAAAGGATGGCTCATAATAATCATCATAATTCATTAATTTTTTAAGTGACATATTAAGTTGCTCATTATTAGCTTTAGAAAAGTTAAAATCATCAGGCAAATTACAGGCAATGTAACTACAAGAGATAGAAGATTCTTGTAGTCAGAAATCATTACCATTCTCTAATACATTATTATTATGAGGACTATCATGAGCTTCACCTTTTTTATTATTATTATTATTACTACTTTTTGGAATTTTCTTTTTTATAAGGTTAGGGATGGCTTTGCAATACTCATTAGTTCTGTCCACAAATTTCTTCACAACATTAAGGTTATTTAAATTTTTTAAAATGACAGCCTCACTGCCAGTAAGCATAATGCCTATACAGGTGTAGAAAAACAAGAATTTTTCATTTTTGGTACCTATAGTGCCAGCATGCACTGGGATAATGTGTATTGCATTTACTCCTAAAATGATATCAATATTTCCCACCTCATCATTCAAAAATTTATCAGCTAATTCTATATTGGCTTTCTTAAAGGATTCACTAATATTTTCTGAATTTTTAAGTTTAATTTTAGGCCTAATTTCTGGAATAACTGCAGCTACTATTTTTACTTCTTTTTTACCCAGAGTGATGTTAAATTCTATGATATTGGTCTTGTAGCTTTTAGCCTCATTAAATCCTTTGACATTTATTTTTATATCAGCATTTATAATTTTATATTTTAATTTATTTGCTAAGGACAAAGACACAAAACAATACTCTGAAGCTGAATCATAAAGTACTCTAGAATGTGCAGTTTCACCTTCAGCCAAATAAGTTTTAGCTGTAAAAGTGGGCAAAATAAAATTACTAATGAGGCTTGTATTAAGGGAATTAATTTCCAAATCACAATACTCATCATTTGAGCATGGTGAAATTTCTAAGCCAACTACATTACTAGAAGTTGCATTATGGGATGCAGTTGAATTCTTTTTATTTTGCACTGTGTTACCAATTTTATTTTTATTCTTATTACAAAGGAATGAAAAATGATTACTACCATTACATTTATAACAAGGGTTTTTGAACCTATACCTGCATTGAGACTGATCATGATTTAGGTAACTGCACAAAATGCATCCTCCAATTTCTTTTATTTTCTTTATCCTACTTTCAGGACTATCAAATTTTTGACATTTGCTTATATAATGGGTATCATACCCATCAATTTTTAAATAATGACACAGAACACAATTTGCTGGTCTACTTGACACATTTTTTGTTTTTAAATCAACTGCAGCTGCTAGGCTCAGAGCCTTTTTCTCCTGAGATGCAGCAGCAGTATTTTTTATAGAGCTACCAGAGTTATTCTCCCTTGTACACTCTTTCAACCTATTAAGCACCTCAAAGGAGGTATCCAATATGGAATTTAAATCTGGTTTGGCATCATTATTAACAGTCATAAATGAATTTTTTATTTTATCAGATATTCCCTGCCATACAAAATATTGCATAAAAATCTGACCATCCACATCTAATCTCACCATCTGATCTTTCAAAACTCTCACTTCACTAACCCACTCCATCATACTAGAAACATTCTGCAGCTTTAATTTAACAATTTTTTCAATAACAGAAAATTGTTGCCCTATTTTGGAAGAAAAAGCCTTAAGTAATAAATTTTTTGCTACATCATAGGTTTGATCCTCCACTTTAAGACTTTCAATATATACCTTAGCAGGGCCAGATACCTGCTTTACTAAATATCTGTATTTTTCAAATTGTGAAAAACTGCGGTTGTTCATGATGCTCTCAAATGAAAAAATAAATTGATTTAAATTTTCTGGCTGACTATCAAATGATGGTAAATCTATTGGAGGAAATTTTATATGTTGAGCATTAGTTGGAGTAGGTGGTGATTGATTTTGATTATGATGTGTATGATGTGAAATTTCAAGTGTATTAATAATGACACCCAAATTGACATTATAATCTGAATTTTTCATATCAATCTGTTCCTGCCTTCTAAAGTCATATTCTGGGCAGAGTACAAATTTCTCTGATATTAATTCATTCAAATTTTTAAGCTCTAATTTAAAATCTTTTAAAGTATCAGAATATGAATTTTTCTCCTCTACTGAGAGACTTGCTAATTTGGTATAAACAATATTAATCAATTTTGTGCAAGAAGATCTCTTAGCCCCTCTTCTATTAATAAGGTTTTTTACTAGAACCAACTCCTCAGAAGGGCTGTCAGTAATATCATTAATATATTTTATTTCAACTCTTGGATCATATGAATCCATGATCAAAATATGAATTTGTCAAATTTTAAATATTAAATATGAAAATCAAATATTAAATTTTAATTGATTAAATTTAAATGAAAAAAAAAAAAATCAATTTAATTTATTGTAATTTAAAATACTGAACTTTCATTCACTTAAAATATATCAAATATTAAATATCAAGCCCTATAGGCGGAATTTTAAAATTAGTATATTAGTGCCCTATATATGGTAGTGCCCTATATTTGGAAATGGTTTGATATTAATAGGTTAGTAGCCTTATACAGGATAAAAAAAAACCTATAATTGGAATATATGGAAGGTGTCACTGAACTCCACAATTACTAAATTTTGGATATATGTACAGTAAAACTATATATGGAAGGTGTCACTGAACTCCACAATTACCTATAATTGGAAATATGTACAGTAAACCTAAATATGGAAGGTGTCACTGAACTCCACAATTACCTATAAAAACTGTACAATTACCAAAACACTCCAAATAATTGATTAATACTCTTAATATATAATATGAATATTTCAGCAGCACTGATATAATGCTGATGAATATAATTTAATAGCTTAGCTACACCACTACTACACAGTCAATATTGACCACAACTTGAACCCAGCATATTACTATTAAATAACCAGGAGCAGGCTTTGGAGGCTTTAATCTGAGAAGAAAGTTAGGCAGACAATCCCGCTGAGGATGCCATATACAAAAAAATCAAGAAATTGAAATTGAAAATGGAATAATTGAAAATCCCACTGAGGTTTTCATATACAAAAAATTATCAGGAATTAACAATCTTGATTACTTTGCATAAAAAATATTTAAATATAAAGACAATAAAAAAAAGGAAAAACTTCTTTACTTTTAATTTTGCTTAAATGATTATTAATGAATATTTTCTATTATATTTTTAGTTTCAAGGAAAATACATAAATAAAAAGGATGTTGAAAGATGCTTCCAGCCTCAAGCCAACCCAGCTCTATCACAGCAGTAACAAGCTCCCAGCTGAAAAAATAAATGGGAGCCTTTTAAAAGTTGGTACTTTCAAAAAACCAACTTCCTAAATCTATATTTTTGGAAATATTTGATGTTATATATATGATGCACAACTTACAAGAAAATGATTAAAAAGTTGCCTCAAAATTGTGATTCTTTCCATATTGTGACAAAGGCCAAATGTGGCTATGAACCTTTAAATTTATAAATTTTAATTAATAATTAACAGGAACTCTGCCTATTAAGGCATACTTTACAAAAATAAAGTGATCTAAGCTAAAGTAAATTGACAGCCTGATAAACTGCATCTACTTACCCAACAAATTGGTAGCCTTAAATCTTGCTTGCCTTTTTGACTCTCTTCCTTCCAGACAATGGTAAGCCTCTTGTTCAAATGTTTTGACTCTTGCCTCTTCTGGCATTCATTCTCAAAAACAATAATTGGAGTTAATACATTGTTGGCCAACAAACATTAAAATATTAAATATAAAAATAGTAGCTTGGTAGCTTAAATTTTCCAACAGTTGGTACAGCAGTTACTGTAATTAGATCAATGTAGCAGTAGTAGTTGCAATTAATTTTCAATCAATATCTAAGCTGTAGGAGTGCTTGACAGTACATTAGCTCAAATATATAAAGTAATAGGTTTGTTATTCCAATGTAAACATGATAGTGGAATAGGAGTAAGCAGTTTAGCAATGACCGAACTCATTTTGCGGTCAGCTGATCATAGAATCAATTTTTTATTTTTCTTCTTTTTTAAATGGGAGCAGCTGGGCCAATTTATAATAGATAAACAAATGCTGCCTATCAGGCGTAAAATAATTATATATTTATTATTTAAGTTAAGTAATGAATGAGAAAAAAAAAAATAAATGATAAGCAATTAAGTGATTTATATTTTATAAAAAGAACCACAATAACAATTGCAAGTCATTAATCACCTTCCCAGTTATATTTAGATTAAAAAATTATATAGAAATGTAATTTTTACAAATGTACAGGACCCACCACGGCTCACAAAGAATCGGCCATACTGAGCTGAAAAATCAACATCATGGGTGGGTCCTGGCATGTACATATTTTGAATGTCAGGGAAAAATTGAATGGCGAAGTGAATATTCAGTCAAAAATAAATAAAAATAAATAAAATTATATCCTTACATTATAAATAGTCCCAATATTACATAACAAAATCATATACTGTAAAGAATATTCGCTTCTTGGAGATACAAGAAAATAGAGTTACTACTAAAGTGGGAAGATTCAGACAAGATATAGGTCAATCTTTTAGAAGGGGTCATGAACCCACAAAGTAGGGAAAATGACGACCGGCGAATAGGGTCCAGTTGGGGACAATCAAGATATGTCGAACAGATTGCGGGATATGGCGACGGCAAAATTTACAGATGGGAGGAGGGTCCCGTGACATATAGTGACTATGAGTGATATTGGTGTCGCCAATACGGAGACATGCAAGTATCACCTCATGTAAGCGCTTTCGTCGGTGAGAAGAAGACCACTCACCAATGTTCGGCTTTATATTTCTAAGATATATATATATATATATATATATATATATATATATATATATATATATATATATATATATAATATATTATATACTATATATATATATATATATAGTATATATATATTATATATATAGTTTATATATATATATATATATATATATATATATATATATATATTGTTATCATTATTTTTTGGGAGTAAGTTGCAATTTACTCCCATAGAAAAATTATTGTTTTAATCTTTTAAGAACAAGAAAATGTAAAAAAATAAATTAGATAAAAATTAACTGTGTCGTGCACTTAGTAAAGGACCTTGAATTTTTTTTAAATGCATTACCATTGATATTTATTGTTAACATCATTTCCTAACGACCTACTTATAAAAATGCTTAAAAATCAGTTAAGTAAAGCTGAAAAGGTCAGACAATAATAATAATAATAATAATAATAATAATAATAATAATAATAATAATAATAATAATAATAATAATAATAATAATAATAGTAATAATAATAATAATAATAATTGTAGAGATATAATTAAAATTAAATTTATACCGAGGATGGCACGGAAAAAATCAATTGATATAAATCAACTGATTTTTTCACTGGATTTTTTGTATCAAAAAATCATGATTTTTTGATTTTTTGGACTTTTATCTTTTCTCTATATATATATTTTTTAATTTTTTTGTACATTTAAGTGATTTAACATCAACAGAAATAAAAAATTAAAATAAAACTAATTTTTTAATATATTTTTTCCAATTTTCAATAAACTATTGGCATTGTAAGTCTATTGCTAACCAAAGTAAAATTTAGTATAAACACAAATTTTTTTTTTTATTTCACAGTTACTTATCTTTCCTGATTTTCCATTTTGATTTATATAGAATGAATAAAAATTTATTCTATGATAAAAGTAAATTCGTTAGTATGCTTAGTATTTTTTAATAAAATAACGAAACCGATGATCGAGTAGCTAAAAGAAAAAAAGGGGTGGACTTTATATATATATATATATATATATATATAAATATATATATATATATATATATATATATATAATATATATATAAATATATATATATATATATATATATATATATATATATATATAAATAATATATTATATTATATTATATATACTGTATATATATATATATATATTATATTAATATATATATATATATATATACAGGTATATATATAGTATATATATATATATATATATATATTATTACATATATATATAATATATATATATAGTATATATATATATATATATATATATATATATATAATATATATATATATATTATATATATATATATATATATAAAAGTCCACCCCTTTTTTTCTTTTAGCTACTCGATCATCGGTTTTTCGCAATTTTAGTCAATAACTACTAACCTACTAACTACTTCCACCTTTTATAATCAAATTGAATTTTTATTTTCATTCTATTAGAAAATTCAAATGGAAAAGTTCAGGAAAGATAAGTAACTGTGAAATAAAAAAAAAAATTTGTGTTTTATTACTGAATTTTAGTCATGGCTCGCAGTAACTCATTTGGATGAAAAAGGGGTAAATTACGAAGACAAAGTTGAAAAAAAACATATAGAAAATTTGTTTTTTTCTCAATGATTTAATTCCTGTTTATTGTAATTCCCGTTAAATGTACAAAAAAAATTAAATAATTATAGAGAACAACTCAAAAAATCCAAAAAATTCAGAAAATTATGATTTTTGAAATAAAAAAGTCAAGTGAAAAATCAGTTGATTTATATCAATTGATTTTTTCCGCGCCATCCCTGTTATAAATTTACTATTATTTATATCTCGACAATTATTATTATTATTATTATTACTATTATTATTATTATTATTATTATTATTATTATTATTATTATTATTATTATTATTATTATTATTATTATTATTATTATTATTGTCTGACATTGTTCAGCTTTATCTTAACGATTTTTAAGCATTTTTATAAGTAGGTCGTTAGGAAATTGATGTTAAACAATAAATATCAAATGGTAATGCATTTTAAAAAAAATTCCAAGGTCCTTTACTAAGTGCACGACACAGTTAATTTTATCATTAATTTATTTCTTAACATTTCTTTATCTAAAAGATTAAAACAAATTTTTCTATGGAGTAGAATTGCAACTTACTCACCAAAAATAATGATAACAATATATATATATATATATATATATATAATATATATACTATATAATATATATAATATATAGACACATATACTATATATATATATATATATATATATATATATATATATATATAGTATATATGTATATATATATATATATATATATATATATATATTATATCTTAGAAATAAAAGCCGAACATTGGTGAGTGGTCTTCTTCTCACCGACGAAGCGCTTACATGAGGTGATACTTGCATGTCCCTCCGTATTGGCGACACCAATATCACTCATAGTCACTATATTTCACGGGACCCTCCTCCATCTGTAAATTTTGCCGGTCGCCATTATCCCGCAATCGTTCGACATATCCTTTCATTGATTGTCCCCAACGGACCCTATTCGCCGGTCGTCATTTTCCTTACTTTGTGTGTTCATAGACCCTTCTAAAAGATTACCTATATCTTGTCTGGAATCTTCCCACTTTAGTTAGTAAACTCTATTTTCTTTGTATCGTCCAAGAAGGCGAATATTCTTTACCATATATGATTTTGTTATGTAATGTTTGGGACTATTTATAATGTAAGGATATAATTTTATTTATTTTTATATTTTTGACTGAATATTCACTTCGCCATTCAATTTTTCCTAGATATTCAAAATATTGTACCATGCCAGACCCACCCATGATGTTGATTTTTTCAGCTTAGTATTGCCGATTCTTTGTGAGCCGTGGTGGGTCCTGTACATTTGTATAAAAATTACATTTCTATATAATTTTTTTAATCTAAATATAACTGGGAAGGTGATTAATGACTTGCAATTGTTATTGTGGTTCTTTTTATAAAATATAAATCACTTAATTGCTTATCATTTATTTTTTTTTTCTCATTCATTACTTAACTTAAATAATAAATATATAATTATTTTACGCCTGATAGGCAGCATTTGTTTATCTATTATAAATTGGCCCAGCTGCTCCCATTTAAAAAAGAAGAAAAATAAAAAATTGATTCTATGATCAGCTGACCAAAATGAGTCGGTCATTGCTACTGCTACTCCTATTCCACTATCTGTTACATTGGATAAAAACCTATTACTTATATATTTGAGCTAATTACTGTCACACTCCTACAGCTTAGATATTAATTGAAAATTAATTGCAACTACTACTGCTACATTGATCTAATTACAGTAACTGCTATACCAACTGTTGGAAAATTTAAGCTACCAAGCTACTATTTTTATATTTAATATTTTAATGTTTGTTGGCCAACAATGTATTAACTCCAATTATTGTTTTTGAGAATGAATGCCAGAAGAGGCAAGAGTCAAAACATTTGAACAAGAGGCTTACCATTGTCTGGAAAGAAGAGAGTCAAAAAGGCAAGCAAGATTTAAGGCTACCAATTTGTTGGGTAAGTAGATGCAGTTTATCAGGCTGTTAATTTACTTTTGCTTAGATCACTTTATTTTTATAAAGTATGCCTTAATAGGCAGAGTTCCTGTTAATTATTAATTAAATTTTATAAATTTAAAGGTTCATAGCCACATTTGGCCTTTGTCACAATATGGAAAGAATCACAATTTTGAGGCAACTTTTTAATCATTTTCTTGTAAGTTGTGCATTATATATATAACATCAAATATTTCCAAAAATATAGATTTAGGAAAGTTGGTTTTTGAAAGTACCAACTTTTAAAAGGCTCCCATTTATTTTTTCAGCTGGGAGCTTGTTACTGCTGTGATAGAGCTGGGTTGGCTTGAGGCTGGAAGCATCTTTCAACATCCTTTTATTTATATATTTATTCTCCTTGAAACTAAAAATATAATATAAAATATTCATTAATAGTCATTTAAGCAAAATTAAAAGTAAAGAAGTTTTTCCTTTTTTTTATTGTCTTTATATTTAAATATTTTTTATGCAAAGTAATCAAGATTGTTAATTCCTGATAATTTTTTGTATATGAAAACCTCAGTGGGATTTTCAATTATTCCATTTTCAATTTCAATTTCTTGATTTTTTTGTATATGGCATCCTCAGCGGGATTGTCTGCCTAACTTTCTTCTCAGATTAAAGCCTCCAAAGCCTGCTCCTGGTTATTTAATAGTAATATGCTGGGTTCAAGTTGTGGTCAATATTGACTGTGTAGTAGTGGTGTAGCTAAGCCTATTCAAATTTATTTGTCAGCATTATATCAGTGCTGCTGAAATATTCATATTAATATATTAAGAGTATTAATCAATTATTTGGAGTGTTTTGGTAATTGTACAGTTTTTATAGGTAATTGTGGAGTTCAGTGACACCTTCCATATTTAGGTTTACTGTACATATTTCCAATTATAGGTAATTGTGGAGTTCAGTGACACCTTCCATATATAGTTTTACTGTACATATATCCAAAATTTAGTAATTGTGGAGTTCAGTGACACCTTCCATATATTCCACTGTACATATTTTTTTTTTATCCTGTATAAGGCTACTAACCTATTAATATCAAACCATTTCCAAATATAGGGCACTACCAAGCAATAGGGCACTAACATACTAATTTTAAAATTCCGCCTATAGGGCTTGATATTTAATATTTGATATATTTTAAGTGAATGAAAGTTCAGTATTTTAAATTACAATAAATTAAATTGATTTTTTTTTTCATTTAAATTTAATCAATTAAAATTTAATATTTGATTTTCATATTTAATATTTAAAATTTGACAAATTCATATTTTGATCATGGATTCATATGATCCAAGAGTTGAAATAAAATATATTAATGATATTACTGACAGCCCTTCTGAGGAGTTGGTTCTAGTAAAAAACCTTATTAATAGAAGAGGGGCTAAGAGATCTTCTTGCACAAAATTGATTAATATTGTTTATACCAAATTAGCAAGTCTCTCAGTAGAGGAGAAAAATTCATATTCTGATACTTTAAAAGATTTTAAATTAGAGCTTAAAAATTTGAATGAATTAATATCAGAGAAATTTGTACTCTGCCCAGAATATGACTTTAGAAGGCAGGAACAGATTGATATGAAAAATTCAGATTATAATGTCAATTTGGGTGTCATTATTAATACACTTGAAATTTCACATCATACACATCATAATCAAAATCAATCACCACCTACTCCAACTAATGCTCAACATATAAAATTTCCTCCAATAGATTTACCATCATTTGATAGTCAGCCAGAAAATTTAAATCAATTTATTTTTTCATTTGAGAGCATCATGAACAACCGCAGTTTTTCACAATTTGAAAAATACAGATATTTAGTAAAGCAGGTATCTGGCCCTGCTAAGGTATATATTGAAAGTCTTAAAGTGGAGGATCAAACCTATGATGTAGCAAAAAATTTATTACTTAAGGCTTTTTCTTCCAAAATAGGGCAACAATTTTCTGTTATTGAAAAAATTGTTAAATTAAAGCTGCAGAATGTTTCTAGTATGATGGAGTGGGTTAGTGAAGTGAGAGTTTTGAAAGATCAGATGGTGAGATTAGATGTGGATGGTCAGATTTTTATGCAATATTTTGTATGGCAGGGAATATCTGATAAAATAAAAAATTCATTTATGACTGTTAATAATGATGCCAAACCAGATTTAAATTCCATATTGGATACCTCCTTTGAGGTGCTTAATGGGTTGAAAGAGTGTACAAGGGAGAATAACTCTGGTAGCTCTATAAAAAATACTGCTGCTGCATCTCAGGAGAAAAAGGCTCTGAGCCTAGCAGCTGCAGTTGATTTAAAAACAAAAAATGTGTCAAGTAGACCAGCAAATTGTGTTCTGTGTCATTATTTAAAAATTGATGGGTATGATACCCATTATATAAGCAAATGTCAAAAATTTGATAGTCCTGAAAGTAGGATAAAGAAAATAAAAGAAATTGGAGGATGCATTTTGTGCAGTTACCTAAATCATGATCAGTCTCAATGCAGGTATAGGTTCAAAAACCCTTGTTATAAATGTAATGGTAGTAATCATTTTTCATTCCTTTGTAATAAGAATAAAAATAAAATTGGTAACACAGTGCAAAATAAAAAGAATTCAACTGCATCCCATAATGCAACTTCTAGTAATGTAGTTGGCTTAGAAATTTCACCATGCTCAAATGATGAGTATTGTGATTTGGAAATTAATTCCCTTAATACAAGCCTCATTAGTAATTTTATTTTACCCACTTTTACAGCTAAAACTTATTTGGCTGAAGGTGAAACTGCACATTCTAGAGTACTTTATGATTCAGCTTCAGAGTATTGTTTTGTGTCTTTGTCCTTAGCAAATAAATTAAAATATAAAATTATAAATGCTGATATAAAAATAAATGTCAAAGGATTTAATGAAGCTAAAAGCTACAAGACCAATATCATAGAATTTAACATCACTCTGGGTAAAAAAGAAGTAAAAATAGTAGCTGCAGTTATTCCAGAAATTAGGCCTAAAATTAAACTTAAAAATTCAGAAAATATTAGTGAATCCTTTAAGAAAGCCAATATAGAATTAGCTGATAAATTTTTGAATGATGAGGTGGGAAATATTGATATCATTTTAGGAGTAAATGCAATACACATTATCCCAGTGCATGCTGGCACTATAGGTACAAAAAATGAAAAATTCTTGTTTTTCTACACCTGTATAGGCATTATGCTTACTGGCAGTGAGGCTGTCATTTTAAAAAATTTAAATAACCTTAATGTTGTGAAGAAATTTGTGGACAGAACTAATGAGTATTGCAAAGCCATCCCTAACCTTATAAAAAAGAAAATTCCAAAAAGTAGTAATAATAATAATAATAAAAAAGGTGAAGCTCATGATAGTCCTCATAATAATAATGTATTAGAGAATGGTAATGATTTCTGACTACAAGAATCTTCTATCTCTTGTAGTTACATTGCCTGTAATTTGCCTGATGATTTTAACTTTTCTAAAGCTAATAATGAGCAACTTAATATGTCACTTAAAAAATTAATGAATTATGATGATTATTATGAGCCATCCTTTTCTGATGAAGATGAACAACTGGTTAAGTATATTATTAGTAATGCAAAGTGTCATGATGATGGCAGACTGATACTTCCATGTTTATGGGATAATAGAGTAATAAATTTGTTACCAAATAATTATAAATTAGCCTCCAGTATTTTAAAATCTACTTTAAAAAAGATTCAGAAAAATCCTGATAAATTTGAACAGTATAATAGCATTTTTATGGAGCAATTAGAATCAGGTATAATTGAAAAGGTTTCTATTGATAGATTAAAAAATAATAAAGAAGTTTCTTTCATGGGCCATATGGGTGTGTACAGAGAAAATGTTCAAACCACCAAATGTAGAGTAGTATTTTTAAGTAATTTATGTGAAAAAACAAATGACACTGCTCTCTCTCATAACCAAGTTTCCCTACCTGGTCCTAATCTTAACAATAAATTAGAGATAGCTTTGACACTTTTAAGGTTCAACAGGTTTTTATTGGTCTATGACATTGTCAAGGCTTTCCATCAAATTTGGTTACCATATATTGATAGTTTAAAATTACATTTTCTTTGGGTTAAGGGTATAAATGATTTTTCTGAGGTGGCCTACAAAATGAACAGACTGCCCTTTGGTATGAGGTTCTCACCAAGCTTGCTTATGGTTGCCTTATATATTATATTAATTTTACATTGTAATATTCATGACCCATTTGAAAGTAAATTAAGAAATATGCTTTATAATTTGTCATATATGGATAATCTTGCATTTTCATCTAATTCTGAATCTGATATTAAATTGTCATTTCACAAGTCAATTAATATTTTTAATCAATATGGCTTTAAGTTGCAGCAATTTGGTTCAAATTTGATGGAATTGGAATCTGAAATTTGTGAGGATTCTGAAGAACCCTTACAAACCAAATTATTAGGTATTTTGTGGTCTAAGGACCAAGATCTTTTCACAAATAAACCTGTAAAATTAAATTTAGAGGCCAATACTTTAAGAACCATACTTTCATCTGTGAATAGTTGCTTTGATCCACTTGCACTGACTTTACCTTGTAGAAATAGAGCAAAACTGTTTTTGCATGAGGTGCAGATGGATAGTAGTATCACTTGGGATGACCCTTTAAGTGATGACAGATTGAGAGAGTGGAAAAAGATTTGCAAATTATATAATGCTGGTGTTGAGCCTGCAATTCCCAGGTATATTGGGAATTACACTGGTAATTATGATTTAATGGTCTTTACAGATGCCAGCAAGGATTTATATGGGTCTGTGATTTATTTAAAAAATCTTGAAACACATTCCCTTCATTATCTCACTGCCAAAAATAAAGTAGTGGTAACAAAAGGTGTTGGTAGAACCATCCCTGTGTTAGAGCTATTTGCAGTGGCCCATGGAGTGGTTTGTGTGATAGATTTATATTCTCAATTAACAAGGGCATTTTGTCCCATAAATATTAAAAATTTACATATTTTCACTGACTCCATGATTTCCTTAAGCTGGCTGGCAGCTAAAGTTAACAAGACCAGCAAGATAGAGAAAAAGGGTACCATAATTAATAATAAATTAAATAATATTATGAGGCTATGTGAAAGTCATAGTGTTATTTTGCATCATATTAAGGGTCCAAATAACCCTGCAGACATGGTAACTAGGTGTGTATCTCACAAAGTGTTACAGAAAACAAATTATTTTACAGGTCCAACTGAAGATGAATGTGTTGACACTTTCTCTTTTGAAGTTCCCTTTAATATTCATTTTAACTTTCAGATTAATAGTATTTCCTCTTCCTCTTATCAGTGGGAACCAGTAATAGCATTAAATAAGTTTTCTTCTATTGGGAAATTTTGCAGGGTGACTCACTATATTAGGAAGTATATATTTACACTAAAATTTAGAGTAAAGTCAAAAAACCCTTCTCTCTTCCCTTCTATGAATATGAGTTGTAATTATAAGGATAGTTGTTCATTGGTTTATAAAGGAGCCCAAAAAATTAACTTTTCAGATACATATGATTATTTATTGAATCCTCTTGCTGTAAAATCAACTAATTTGGCTAATCAATTAAATTTGTTTTTAGATTCTGATGGCTTAATTAGAGTTAAATCTAAATTTGGTAAATTAAAAAGTAATTATAATGAAAAGTTCCCTATATTATTGTCCAAAGATTGTCCCTTTACAAACACTCTCATTTTTGAAACTCATATTAAAGCTAAGCATGCAGGAGTTTATAAATTTTTGAAACTCATATTAAAGCCAAGCATGCAGGAGTCTATAAATTGCTTGCACTTCTTAAAAAGGAGTTTTACATACCATCTGCATATGTCACTGTAAAGAAATGTCTTAAAACTTGCCTTGTTTGCAAAAAACTATATGGTAGGACAATAAAAATAAATCAGAATGACTATACAGAATTTAGAATATCTCCTAAGGAGATTCCCTTTAGGGAGGTTGCCTTAGACCATATTGGTCCATTTATTGTAAAAAGTAATGATATTAATGTTAAGGTGTACATACTTATTATAACATGTATGTGGAGTAGGGCTGTAAATTTGTTGTTATGTAAGCATATTGATTCAGAATCCTTCATTAATGCCTTTCAAATGCATGTGTATGAGTATGGATATCCTAAAAAGATATTAAGTGATGCTGGCTCACCAATAGTTTCATCCTTCAAAGTAATTAAATCATTTTTGAATGATGTAGAGGTAAAGAATTTTTTGAAGGAAAAAGATATTGAAAGTTTGGACTTTTCCACCTATCCACCCCATTCCAGTTTTTTAGGTTCAGTTGTAGAATCTCTTGTAAAACAAGTCAAAAATATGGTGTACAGCAGTATTTCTAAAAATATATTAAAGTATGAGCAATTTCACTTGTTAATGAAAGAAGTGCAAATGTTAATAAACAAAAGGCCTTTGGCTTTTAAACCACTTCTAAATGATCAAAATATTGATCCTTCAATACCCTTTGTAATTACCCCTGAAATATTAATTAAAGGGTATGAACCTCCTAATGTGGTAATTGCTCCCCATTTGCATACCTCTGAAGCTGATGAGGAAGAGGATCCAGATTGGATCCCAAATAATGAAAAGCAGGATGAATTAAAGCTGTATAAAATGTATAAAAAATTTCAGAAGGTGAAAAATAAATTACATGTTCTGTATCATACTGAATTTTTAACTAATTTGAGAGAATTAGGTACTAATAAACCAGACAGGTATAGAGCCAAAATGCATATTAAATTAGAGGTTAATGACATTGTTGCCATCAAGCAACAATATACCAAACCATATTTTTTTCCAATGGG
>JABUQX010060617.1:0-14440 GCA_015478945.1 Trachelipus rathkii
TAATGTAAGTCGGAAAACTAGTTAAGTAAAGTCAAACCCAATCTACAAAACTAAAATCAACACTAAAGGCAAATCGTTAAAATCGAAAGTTAAATTCGAAAAGTTAAAGTCGAAAGCTAAATTTAAAAGTTAAAGTCGAAAACTAAATTTAAAAGTTAAAGTCGAAAGCTAAATTCGAAAAGTTAAAGTCGAAAGCCAACTTCAAAAATTTAAAACTGAAAGTCAACTCAAACAGTCAAAGCTGAAAACTAAGTTAAATAGTTACTATGTAAGACTAAGTTCAGACAGTCAAAGGTCAAACTCAAAGTCGAGTAGTATCATAAGTAAAGTCAAATGCTAACTTCAAAGTCGAATATCAATTTCAGAAAAAGTCGAGTCCTAATTTCAAAGTCGAACTCCAAGTTAAATCAGTCAAAGTCCGTTTAAATTCAATTCTAAGTTCAACTAAGTCTATGTTCAACAACACTAAGTCCTATTGTTTTCTTTCAAAGTTGAACAATGCAATATGAACTAAGCACTGTAATTTCTAAGTATTGTTCGATCCATTAACTGTCAAAGGTTACTGTAAATTAAATTCCATTATAAAGTCACAAATTCTTAATCCTCACGAATTGATTGAAAATTTATCAAAGTCCCAATTTAAGTCAAGTCTCAAATAATTCTGTCAAGTCCAAGGACTACTATATCTATTTCAACAGAATTAAATATTATTCCACAATATTATAACTTCAACCATTAATCGTGTTAATCTTTCAAAGTATTTTAATTGTCAAAGATGATATATCTTAATCACCTTTAATTATTCAAACAATTCAGACAGTTAACGCTTTAAGTCAACGTCACTTTCAAAATGGCGGCTGTATTTCAAGATGGCGGCTGCCGGCTTTTTTAATCAAGATGGCCGCGTCCTTGTCAACAACCATGAATTTCCTTATCGATAATAAATGACCAAAATCTCTTAAATAAAATGAAACTCAACTAAAAACAAGGAACTATCAGAACAAAAGCTTCACTTTTTTAACTTTAATCAAATTCTTTAAATATCAAAATAAACTTTAAAATCTTTTAATAACTTTCTGTACAATATAAAACTGAGTTCAATCAAATCAAAATACAGTAATATTTAGTGGTTTTCTTTCGTTCACAAACAAGTTGTGTAATCCAAGTAATAATATTTTAGGACAATAAATGCCAATGCACAGTGTGCATTTCTCAACTTACTAATAGTAAACAATTCTGTTTATTGCCGCTGACTGCCACTGCAAAAGCTGGAATCAAAGCCAACTGCCAGCGCAATACTAACTAATAATAATATTATATTTATTTAATTTAAAAATTCATATTACCTTTTAAATCCTTTTAAATACTTGTAGCTTCAAAATATACAACGTTTCCAAGTTGTATGGTAAATCAGAATCGAGATAATAAATATACAAAGTTAAACTATTTACAAAATGTTCTAGCACTTTTCAATAAATAAACAATTTTCTAGAATTGATTTAAAATATGCAAAGTTTAAATAACGGAACAACGTATGACAATTCAAAATGATAAATGATCTAAACAAATTTTTACAGAGCACGACAAAATAACTCCTAACAGTATGAGATCTAGACAATAAGTAAGTCGATTTTCACTGTACGTCCGCCATATTGCTTTGTATTTATGACGTCATAGAGTGTTGCCATTTCTGTAAAATCTTTTCTTCGATGTTCTTTTCTGTAACCAATATATATCAATATTATTTTAAGGACAATTTTAATACATTTTAGCCCTATTCGAAAACTGTTATTCTTTATTTAACATAATCTAAACAAGATAATAATTTCATGACTTTATTTATATTTTACTTTTAGTCATTACGAACTATTTTAACTCTGAAACTATATACAATTGTTTTTTAAAACTCATAAAACTTTATCATCTCTCTCATTTCTATTTACAACCAAATTTTCTCTCTAGCATTACTCATTATTTCATTAATATTGTTAAAAGAATATACATATTTTATATACACACAGGTATACATATATACTTCCACACACACACACACACACACACAAATATATACAGATATACATATATATATATATATATATATATATATATATATATATATATATATATATATATATATATATATATATATATATATATATATATATATATATTATATACATATATATATATATATATATATATATATATATATATATATATATTTTTTTTAACCAGCCTATCTAAACTTTTCCTACATATACACACCATACTTTATTTTTACATTATGACTTTTTTACAAACATGAACAAGGATGGCTTACCTGGTATGTAGGATTTATTAGTTTTAGGTTAGGCCCTACAATACCGGCTGCAGATAAGAGATCACGTTAAACTCCACAACATGGAGAGCAACTTACTTTCCTACACCATAACATTTCAATATTCAAATAAATATATACATTTTTAAGTAAGAAAATTATGGAATCTTGTTTCAAAATTTTTAAAATTTTTGCTTAAACAGTTAGTTAATATTTTGTTTTGTAGTAGTTTCTACTTTTAAAGTTAATTTCTTTTTAATAATAATAATAATAATAATAATAATAATTATAATACCTGCAATTTTATTTATCCCAGGTCTAGATTCTAGAGTGATGGTTGGCAAAAAAATTAAATGATTTAAATCAACTGATTTTTATTCCGTAATTCTATTAACAATCATGATTTTTTTTTTTTTATTTTTTTTGCTTTAAAATTTTTTTCTACATTAATAATTAATCCTAACTATCACCTAATTAATGAAGTATTTTTCATATATATAATAAGTAAATTCATCATTAGTTATCATTTTTAATAAAGAAATAAATAAAATTAGAGTACTCAGATACAGGGCCCTCTTGTATAATTTAAACAACTTAATTAAACTAAATAATAATATATTTACTGAACTTATTATTAATTAGGTACAATTAGGATTATTTCCTAATTTTATAAAATAATAATTAAAAAGCAATTTATCTAAAAAATTAAATTTTTTTTATAATCAAAAATCCCTAACCCTTAAAAACTTTTGTTACCGTTGAGGAAAATATTGTTTCATATTAAGTTTTCAAAGAGAAATGAGTCAGAAACTCAATTCCTCTCCTTCATTTATCAATTTTCTATATTATTTTTTATGCATAATCAACTGAGTAAATGACAATTAATTACTGAATTTTTTAAGAAAGATGTAGTAGAGTTCAGAAGTTCCGCCGAAACTGTTGTTCCGCCGAACCGAACTTCTAAAAATCGAGGTTCGTTTTTAATCTGGTATCCGTACATCCCTAATATATATATATATATATATATATATATATATATATATATAGTATATATATATATATATATATATATATATATATATATATATATATATATATATATATATATATATATATATATATATATATATCCTATATTTAGTATTTTTTATAAATTATAGATACCAAATTTTAATTTAAATTGCATAAAAAAAATTATAGAGAATAATTGAAAGTACAAATTACAAGTATGCTTGAAGATTCACGTGATATAACATTAAATGATACTTTAAAATGCTTGGATGCAGCCCTTGGAACTCCAACAAGTAGAAATCGAAGTATAGGTATATACATGTTTATTATCATTTTGTTATAAATAATTGTGCTTATATTGTTTTTATTTTAGAAGCTTAAATAGCTATTTGTTTATGATTTTTTTTGTTTTTTTTATCTTCTATTAGTTTCTAGAACTAAAATGGGAAAGAGGATCCTAAAGGATGTTTCATTACCCCCTTTAAATAAGATCTTATTTATTTAGTCTCTAATGATTTGGTCTTAATTAATTAGAAAGTTCTTAGTTAACGTAGTAAAAATTCTTATGATCTCTTGCTTACAGAGATATATACTTCTTAAACTCATTTTTATTTTTTTACCATCTAATTGCATTATACTTTTCCCTGGTACTTTTCAACTGGTAGAGTTGTGCCAAAAGTTTAAGCAATTATTTGTACTGTTTGGTATATTTTTTCAGCAAAATCAACAAGAGATGAAGATCAGACTTTCATTCTTGATTTGACAGCAGCACCGTCATTCATTAATTCTGAGATTAACTTGAATGAGACTTCTGCAGCTCTTTTGGCACAAGATGATCCAGGAGTAAAAGCCGCTCAGGTAACTATAATAAAATTTTCAATTTGATTGAACAGACTCTTACCAATTTATATGATATCAAAATCTGTAATATATTTAAATTGCTGATATGCTTAAGTTTATTTGTGTGTTTAGGATAATATGGATCAATACTTTTGTATAAAATATTTTTCTTTCTTTAAAGGTGTTGTTCTCAGAATTTGTGGATATTTTTGTTACAAATTCATCAGATGCTCAAATATGGGATGAAATTACTGCTTATGAAAGAGTTTGTGCCCGTCAGGCTGAAGTTCTTCAGAACATTATTAGAAAAGTTCCACGTCATCATTGCAGCTTTGTCAAAACAGAACAGGTATTTTTTTTTGTTTATGCAGTCTGATTTTGCAAAAAGGCCATCTTTTAATTTTACTATTCATATTGAATTAACTGACAGATATTAAATTTTACATAAAGATTGATTATGAGCAAAATAAAATAGGCTAATGTATTTTGCCTGCTGTAATTTTGTTAAATTTAATGCATATTTATTATTATTATTCTATTATTATTTTATTATATTATATCTTATTATTATTATATTAGTATTATTATTATATTATTCTTTTCTTTACCTCCCTGATCCATAAGTTGTGGTGGAGTGCGTTCAACGTACGTGGATGCATTGTAGTTTAATTTCAGAAGAACAGTGACTACCAGTCAAATAGAAAAACACCCTCCTCTCTCCTGCCCACCCTCTTTAACCGCTACGTACGAGCCGATCGCTGCAATCACCCAAAGGCTTACACATACACGATCCAATCAAATACTCAAATAAATGATTTGGATGTGAAATGTTGTTAGTGGTTCCGTTTCTTTATGTGGGGCTTATAATACGTTTTTTTTCTCTTGCTTCTTAAGGTTGTAGTTTGCTTTGGGGAATAGAAGAGTTTATATTGATTTTTTTTTTTTTGGTTTAAGTATTTGTGTACTATACTTAAATGGACTTTTGGGGCGCAAAAATTTCTTCCCAAAAAGTGTATGGGTAAAAATTACTTATAAAAAATACTTTTAGCTCATTATTAACGGTTAACAAAAAAGATAAACTCATTCTTATTAACAAATAAATTCTTCTTGCTAAGCTTAGCCCTAACAAGTATGTTTTCCAAGGAACTTTAAAACAAATAAGTAACCAATATTATACAAGTCCTAAATTACTTAGTTAAACTTTCTTATAGTATTCTTATATTTATATACTAAAGTTATGTAAGATAAGTATGTTGCACTGTGTCGCCTCTATGTGAAATTACTTAACAGAGGAAAAATTAAATCTTTGTTTCCCGTAAAGGGATTATTTTCTTCTGATCATATATATTTATTTGACTTAGGAGAAAAGCATTAGAATAATAATTCTTGCAATATTATTATTATGCTGGTTTACAAATATTTCTGATTACTTTCTATTACTTGACCTTTCACTGGATGCACAAGGAAATATAAATAGAAAACAGTTGACTCAATTTATACAGCATACATAAATATTATTGTTTCAATAAAGTTTCTTTGAACTTCCAAACAACCCAACATTGTAAATCTAATACAAATCTTCAGTTCTTCAGCAAAGAATGTGTTTAGATAAAGCAAAACCTTAAAAGTACCCTCCTTGATTAGGACTCTTCCCGTGAGTGGTGGTGACATCTGTAATAAATTTAAATAATATAAAATTTAAAAGTGAAAACTTGTAAGGACACTAGAAATTTAATACATAACCAGCTAAAAATAAAATTAGTAAAAGAATTATTTTTCAATAGTTTCTAGTTTATGTAATATGAAGACATTTCAGTAAATGTATAATAATCTATCAGTTATTTTATAGATGTTTATTTTGATTAGTTTAAAAGGAACGTCTAAAAAGAAATACAGCTCCTATAATACTTCGCTATACTCTTATTAGTAGTACTGTTTTAAATTTTTACTCATATAAATTTAAAATTTTTTTTATCAGTTTATATCAACTTATTTTAATAAAAAAATTTCTTCTTACCACTTACCAGTATTTATAAAGAAATTCTATTATGTACTTACTTACTTTCAGCTCAGGAAAGGCATTTATCTGCCTGTCAGTGTGGTGTAGTTCTTTTTCTATCGTCTTATTTCGAAGTCTGCACTTTTCATTCATGATGTTGGGAAGTGAAGTTCTGCAGATTCTTTCTTACTTGTCTCCACATCTTCTCGGTGTCCCCACTCGTCTCACTGTTCCGGCTCTCACTTTCCCAAGACTCCTCGTATCTCTCCTTCCCATCCTTTCCAGATGTCCCCACCCCTCAGTTGGGCCTTTCTATCTTATTTCTCATCGCACACACCCTGCTTATCTCTCATATATATTAGAAATAAAAATATTCTATAGAACATATAAATCTCCATGAAATATAAAAAATAATAATTAATTAAAATAATTTCTCAAGATATTATTACTACAGCTTCTTCTCCCTTTCTTCCCCGCAAATTCTAGACATAATACAAAAAAGAAAACTTAAATGATATGTATGCAAGTGGTACATTTCTTTTTTTCAGTCATTTACAATAAAATTATTTTAAAGTTTGTCCTCTAATTTTTTTAATTTTTTATCTTTTTGCAAAAATAAAAGAATCTCCTCAATCAGGTCAAAATATAAGCCCTTAATCATCAAGGTGCATAATTACAGATTATGATGTAATATTTATTTTTCCTTACTTTAGATGGCTTTAAATGGTTTGGTGAAAGAAATATGGAGTTCTTGGATCCTTGTTTATGAAAAGATTAAATATGAAGATAATGGGTGGAGAAGAACTTGGATTGATACATAAATAAGATGCAAGACAAAGGCTATAATACCCAACTTTTATAGCTCAGTTAAGTTTATGAGAGAGGTTGTTTAATTCGAATGTCTCCTATTTGTATCTAAATTGTACAGTATTAATTATGTTATGATTAAAATTTCAAATAGTCAAAATAATTTTTACAATAAAATTATGAAAAGTTTTAAACGATTAATATACAATTTATATTTATATATTGTTTATGCGATATAGATATATATATATATTATAATGATATATATATATATATATATATATATATATATATACTATTATATTATATATACTATATAATATATATTCTATAATAGTATATAATATAAGGTATTATTATATAATATATATATATATATATATATAATAATAATTATATAATTATAATAATATATTAATATATAAGTATATATATATATATATATATATTATAATATATATATATAGATATATTATATATATATTATATAATTGGTAGCCTCGAAAATGGATGACTGGTTGGAGAAAAATGCTGAGATAATGCTGGATTAATAATTTCGATGCGAGTTGATTATTTTGGTAATATCAAATAGCATGGGAAAACACACTTCGACACTAAAGGTATAGAAGAAATAGTTTCATTTTGTTATCATTGATTATAAACATGTCTCTTTAATTTTCTCTGTATAATTACTGGATATTTTTTACTACTTCTTTCTATTTTAAGTAATTTTAAGTAATAAAGCTCCCCCCTCCCTTTTCCGCTGTGTGATTATTTAAAATATATATGTTCATCGTTAAAAACCAGAAATGGTTTATTGACTGATTCTTTGAATAACCAAAAAATAATGAATTATGTCTTAGAGTTAATCAAATTTTTATATATCTAACTAATTTTTTATATATATTATATATATATATATATATATATTATATATACTAAAATATATATTAATATATATGATATATATATATATATATATATATATATATATATTATTAAATATATTATAATTTTCTTTCTTCTTAGATTTTCTCTTTGCCCCAAAATTGGGGGTAAGGTGCTGTACGCGAGCATCGAAAAGAAAAGCAGTAGGAGAAATGACAAACGGTCGAAAAGAAAGCCCAGCTACCTCCTCTGTACCATTAATTTGTGAGAGCTCGTCACAGACAAGAAAATCCACGCGTAGAGCATCATAGGACGGACCGGACCTCCCTATGGTAATCGTACAGATGTGGGTTAATCCCTGGCCCAGGTGGGCCACACCATGCCCCCATACAACACCGCCATTCTCTCTTATCATGCACCTTAATTACGCCTCTTCAACTACATTTCTCTCCTTCAGCCATTCGTTCACCGACTCAATCACTTTCTCTTCGGTCTCCAGCTCGGTCGGTTCCCAACACCACTCCACTATACATCCGATAACCAACGGATTTCATTCATCTTATCCACTGACCAAACATCTCACATAACTTTCATTTATTCTCTATTTACTCCTTTCTTCACACACACCACTCTCTAATACGTCATTCTCACTTTATTAATTCTTTTCAAGCCCTATCATGCCCTAAGATGTCATCTGAAATGAAGCTTTAGATCTATCCTCTTATTCCAGACATAGTCTCACTACATACATAACACAGGTAAACATACACTCATGTAAGACCCTAGCGCACTCAGATTTAGTTCCTTTAACTTCACCAACGATTAATTGCACCAGCCATTTCGTACCATTCAACAACTTTCCTACTACTTATCCTGCATCATCCGTTCCCTTCTCATCCAACTACCCTAATATTTAAACTCAGACGACTGTTCTCACCAGTTGCTCATCTAACATAATTCACACTGAGGACTGTCTCACTCACAACCATAATTTTTAGTTTTATTAAACGTTTATTTCAACAAACTTCAATCAAATCTAGGGCTTCGTCTAACCAATCTTCAACTCTTCAGACTCGCAAGCCAGAACCAGAATCATAAGCATACAATAGGTAGGCACCCTCCATTCTCTCATTCTCCATCATTCTAACCATTCCCTTCCCCACCTCGAATTCTTTATAACCATCCATATACAATTGAATAACCAAGAGACTAACACACCTGTCTCACTCCGCTTTAATCCTAAACCAATCACATTGACACCATTTATTCTTACACACGCTTCTATCGTCATACATACGTTGTCCATTCGAAGCCCTACCATCCAGCAGCCATATATACTAATACCTGCATAAAGCTCCCTATTAACTCATCATACGCCTGTTGTAAATCATAAAACCATAATATAATTTATTCTTCTTCTCCTCATTTTCTCAATTCATTTGTTTCAATGTAAATGATTACCCTTCAACTCTACACTTCTAAACGACCTTGTTCTTCACAATCAAGTCCTCAGTCACTCGCCACTCTTTCGACCAAATCAGCATATACTTCCCGTACAACTCAAGAACTTATTCCCCTATTATTTACAGTTCCCTTTTCCCTTACCTTATACAAGGGGTACTATACCGCTCTCCTCCAATCGCTTGGAAATATACCCTCCATAAAACGCTTTATTACACAAACAACTTCAAGATCCAATCACCATCTCGCCTCCGTCTTGATCATTTCACTGAGTAATTTCATTAATTACTGCAGATTTACATCTTCGAAGAACTTCTCACACTACCATACTCTCCTTATAATAACGCTCATCCCCAAAATACCTATTCCCTTATTGCACCATCAAACCGAACCATTCACTCACTACCATCATCATTACTGTTATATTTGTGCGTATTTTCGAAGTGTTCTTTCACACTCCCCTCACATCCTTTCCACACTCCCCTCACATCCTATTCATTATTCTATAGCAGATTTCCCTTACGCTCATACATGACCTTTATCACTTCACTAGAAGAGCTTCTATTTCCCTTGTATGTTCCTATATCTCCTTCCAACTGTTCATTTACCTCTTTGTTTCTCCTACGTACACCTTTTAGTATTTTCTTTTTTCCTCCTTATATAATTCAAGCATCTTTCTTTTGAAACGTTCATGCATATTGCTTTAGTATTCAACCTACGCTCTTTTTACGCTTTAACCGTTCATCACCTTTTCAACCAATTCGCTGTAACGATTCTTACTTCCTACTTTAGCATGCCATACTTCTTTGCACTACTAAAAATTGCTTCCTTTTTGCCCCCAGATTGTTCAGTATCAATTGTTCAATTTCAAATCCGAGTTACTAGCGAGCGCTCTTACAAACTTATCCTTATTCTCTTGCTCACTTCACTTCTCACTCTTATTTACCTACTTCCTTTCGTATACCTTCCTCTCCATCCAAGCCCCCTACTATTTTACATAGATAACATAATGAAATTCCGATATCCCTTCTAACCTCCTGTTAACATCAACACATGTTTGTGGTGTTGTGGCGTGGGGTGGTTTGTGTTTTGGGGGGTGTGTGTTTTGTTGTTGGGTTTTTTTGTGGTGTGGTTACTTGGCATCTCATCTGCTGGTTGCAGCAAGCTACATGATATAGCTTTTGAGCTCGTGATTACCATGTTCTAGTGTATTGCATGGTTGAACGTGCAGTGTGTATTGTGGATGGTACTTTCTTGTGTTGTGTGTTGATAGGTAGTATTGTACTGTTTGTTGTACGCACATAAGGTTGTCGTCTCCTATATGATAATCTGTCTACTGTTGTGATTGTCTGTTTCTCTCCTCAGCGGCATATATCTGCGGTGTTTTGGTTGTTTGGTACATCCTTTTTTGATCACCTATCCAACTTCGGTCTCAATCACTATAATCTGAACTCCCAACTCACCACCAGAACATATTCAAATTATCCAAAAAATGTACTCTCTTCAACGTTTCCTCAGATGGACCATACACACAACACACTTACTTTTCTAAACTTAAATTTAACCATCAAGAATTCAGGACTCACACAAAAGTTCTACCATAGCTTGTACCAAGGTCATCGATCACAATTGCAACTCCTTCTCTCCCTCTCTCATTCTTTCCACACCAGCACGCCACATTTCACGTAACCCGCACTTAATTTCATCCTTTTTCTTTCCAGTTCAGTCAAGCGAGCAAATCAAATTTGCCTTCTAAATACATCCATACTCTCTCCTCTTCTCCTCAACTTTATTCCTCTGACATTCCATGTAACCATGACGTTTCATCAATTCGGCCAGAACAGTTAGAAGGTGTTTACGCGTCACGAGCATGCTCGGCATGCATGGCAGGAAGCCAGCAATGCAGCTGTGGGGCAGCAACCAATACAACATATAATATATATATATAATATAGTATATATATATTAATATATATAGTATATATATATATACTATATATATATATAATATATACTATATTTATAATATATATATAATTATATATATAATATACTTATATATATATATAAGGTAATTTGACCTTAAGAAGGTCAGCAGTTTTCTTCCCATTCTCTTAATACTAAAATCGGTACCTTATCTTCTCTAGACTTAGAGCTTTAAGGATTTGTTCCCTCCACCTACAAAACGCATTATAATTTAATCTTCTACGCCTCATTTCGCAACTAATGCCTATCCTCAAATATTTATTACAAACGTTCACAAGAGAAAAATATTTTATACTCTCACGCTCCACGTGATAAAACTATTTCCTACTCCTCCTTTACCTTCGTCATCTCAAAACTTTGAAAAAATTCTACCCAAAATTTTCCTTACCTCATCTTCAAATTTCTTCTTCCTTTCAAAAAATCTTTAAATCCACAAGACTCATACCACTACTTACTTCTCCATTGTAATACAAATATCTTGTGCCTCAATAACATTTAATGGTGAAACCATGAATTCACTCCGCTGTAATTAACAACCAAATATGACTACTTCAAGAACAATTTAACTGCTGCCTTCCATAATATATCTACCAGCAACATAGCTATCAAATAGACACATGAAGCAAGGATATTTTGTGTAGCCTCACTAGAAGATCCGGAATCTCTGCAAAACATTCCACTAATTACAATATAGAAAGAAAATGACTGCACAAAATAGATCCATCATCAATACATATTTTAACTCATCCTTTTTTCAAAAATTAAAACAAAACTTTTGTGATAGTTATTTTATGCGTTTTTCTATTAGGTGAAAGAGGACCAAGATTGGTCGAAAGCTATTGCTAATATTCCTGTCAAAAATTTCTTGTATATTTGATATTAAACTTGTAACTTTGTTATAGAATATGATTTTTCTTACTATTCAGAAAGGATCACAAGCACGTGTATATATATTTAATTAAGGCATACGATTATATAATTTTATATATATATATAATCTATATATAATCATTATATTATATATATATATATATATATATATATATATATATATATATATATATATATATATATATATACATATATTATATATATAGAATAACAAGGCAAATCGTTAATTTGACATGCGATCATCTAGTTAGTTTCATACTAGAACAGATGCAACTGTTAGACAAGTAAAGAATTCCATATCTTGACCAGGTAAGAGATTATATTATTATTATTTATTATATTATTATTATTAATATTATTATTATATTATTATTTAGATTATTATTATTCGTAGATAGTACTTTAACAATTAGTTGGTTTGGGTGTGAGTGGTTTTTAAAGAATTAACAAGGTGTAGTGATCGAAATTTGGTTCTAATTTCGATATATATTATTATTATATATATATATATATATATATATATAAATATAATATATATATATATAAATATTATTAATATATATATTATATATAATAATAGATATTATATATTATATATACTATATATATGGATTTTACAACAGGCTAATGATAGAGTTAATAGGGAAGCTTTATGGCAGGTATTAGTGTATATGGTGTTGTGTAGCTTCTCGAATGGAATAATATCTGTATGACGTATAGTGACGGTGTAAGGATAAATTGGTGTCATTGGTGATTGGTTTAGAAATCAACAGCGGAGTGAGGCAGGGTTGTGTTATGTCTCCTTGGTTATTCAATGTGTATATGGATGGGTTATAAAGGAATTAGACTAGAGATGTAGGAAATGGTGTTAGAATGATGGAGAATGGAGAGGAGTGGAGGTGCCCTACCTATAATGCGGGATATTTGGTCGTGTGGCGAATCTGAATAGTTTGAGAGGATTGGTAAGAGAGATTTGGCAGGGTAGTAAAAGGAGGGGTTTGAAGTAAACGTAGATAAGAGTAAGTTATGGTTGTGATGAGGACAGTCCTCAGTGTAAGTTATGTTAGATGATGAGGCAGATGGAGCAAATGTCTGAGTTTAAATATTTAGGGTATGTGTTGGAGAGAGGGAAGGATGATGCAGAGGTAGGTAGGAAGTTGTGAATCAGGTAAGTTGCTGGTGCAATTAAATGGTTGGTGAATGTAAAGGGACTAAGTTTGAGTGCGCTAGAGTCTTACATGAGGGTTGTTGTTACCTGTGGTTATTGTATAGGTGTGAGACTATGGTCTGGAATAAGACGTATTTATCATAACGTTCAATGTGTTCAGATGACAATCTTAGGCATGCTAGGGTTGAAAAGAATTAATAAAATGAGGATGAACATATTAGAGATTGTGGTGTGAAGAATGAAGAAGGGGTAAATGAGAGAAAATGAAAGTATGTTGAGATGGTTTGGTCAGGGAAAAGGAGAATGATAGCGGGGTTAAGCGGGATGATAGTGGAGAGTGTGTTTGGTGAACGACCGGCTGGAGACCGAAGAGATATTGGATTGAGTCAGAGTATACGTAATGTCTGAAGGAGAGAAATGTGAGTTTTGGCAGAGGCGAGAATAAAGGTCATAATAGGAGAGAATGGAGGGTTTTGTATGGGGGCATGGTTTGTGCCACTTGGGCCAGGGGATGAACCTTATACCTTGACGATTTACATAGTGAGGGTCCGTCGCGGTCCTTGAAGCTCTAGGGTGGATTTATCTGTCTGTGAAGCTCTCACTATTAATGGTACAGAGGGGCGGTAAGGCTGGTTTCTTTCGACGTTATGTAAATGTTCTCTCTACTTGCTTTTTCTTTCCGATTGCTTGTCAGCCCTTTAACCATCTTGGGAAGAGGAAGTGAAGAAAGAAAAAGAAATATATATAGACGCCTGTGGCGCAGAGCTTGAATCGCCGATCTCATGCGAGAGGACGCCTGTTTCAATCCTCCGCGTAGCAGTTGGAGTTTATCTTCATCAGGACAATAATTAAAACATCGAGAGAACGTTTGTGGCGCTGGTTTGGGATATCCGGCTTTAAATTCGATTTTCTTGTCCCCGTTACCTCGTAATAGGGGAAAGCACGGTTAAAAGGTAATTTTATATTATTATAATATAATATAATATATATGATAGTAGTATATATATATATATATATATATATATATAAACTAATATATAATATATATATATATATAATAAATATAATAATAT
>JABUQX010060618.1:0-22248 GCA_015478945.1 Trachelipus rathkii
CACGAAACTATCTTCACATTGTCAAACAATGTCAAACCCAAACATCCCCACCAGAACTCCAATAGTGGACAAACTTTGGACCGCCAAACATGGGTAATGCTTTCACGGCCTACTGTGGGCACCCCTTCAGGAATATAAATTCAGATTTCATATGATCCTCCCAACTGTTAAAGATGCCTTTCACAAATCATCGACGACACAAAGCATTTCATAATGGATTGCTCTGCCTTGGAGGGCATTAGAAACAATTTCAATGGACTAAAATTGTCGGACCTCTGGGCGTGGCCGGCGATGGTGGCAAAGTACCTCAAGGTTGCCTACTTCTCTAGAGTATCTTCTGATAAAGAGGTCTATATCTGGTTATTTTTAGTTTAGCATATATATATATATAGTTATGCTATCTAACCATAGTTTTATTTGAATATATATATATATAGTATATATATATTATAAGTAGTTATATATATATATATATATATATAAATATATATATATATATATATATATATATATATATATATATATAAACTACCCATTAACGTACTTTATCCCCATGCGCAGGGGGTAAATAATGGGGACCACAGGAAATCGAACTTTTATGTCGTATTATATATATATATATATATATATATATATATATATATACATATATTATATATATATATATATATATATATATATATATATATATATATATATATATATATATATATATATATATATATATATATATATATATATAATATATATATATATATATATATATATATATATATATATATATATATATATATATATATATATATATATATATATATATACTCGTTGATTTCTTTTGTAGCCTCCCGCTTTCCTCTTGAGAAACAAGCTACCTCGAGATATTGTGCCATCACAGCAGGGCGAGCCCAAAGGTCTTTTAGAATGATCGTATTGAAGTTGACTGATGTCCATTAAGTCAGGGCAGTATAGTAAGAGATGTTGTGTGTCGTCGTTAGTCTGGGAAAGGCATATTTGGCAGTCGGGAGAGGGTGCTTTATTAATTTTGAATTTATATTCTTGAAGGGAGGGAGGGATGGTGTCCAGAGCGGAGACGGGACAGCATTATACAGTACTGGTTTGACTCTCCAAGGTTTGTTCTGTGGGGGAAATTTCAGGTGGATGTGCTTGAAGTATGGAGTTATTTTGGTATGCGGAGATAATTTAAGTTAACTGAGTGGGGATGTGTTTAATAATGGGAGTTTCTAGTGTTGTTGTTGTATGTTAGAATAGTAAAATGCTGGTGTTTTTTTTTTTCTTGGGGGGGGGGGTTGATGTAATGTTTGGTGCAGGTGATTTATTGTAAATTTGACAGAGTGTATCATGTCAAGATGGTCTTTTAAAGGTAAAATTTTTGTTTCAGTTAGTAGATGATGGATGGGTTTGAAGGGGAGGCAGCCTGTCATTATCCTGTGAGCTTTATTTTGTATGGTTTCGAATTTCTGAATATTGATTTGAGATATTGTGGGAGCCCAGGCAGGTGATGCATAATTTAGGAATGGGCGGAGGTATTGTCTGTATACTATACATTTGTGAGGGTTTCTTAATGTTGGCCAAAATTTGTGCCAGTTAGGGTTTTCAGTTCATTTAGTTTATGTCTGGATCTTGAAGTGATACTGCTGGGGGGGGGGGGGATTGTCATACGTGTATTAAAAGTCAAACCTAGGAAGATGAGTTGTTTATTGACAGGGGTCTATTGTTTCATAGGAAAATTTGGGAGTGGATATTAGATTATCTTCTGTCTGGGGTGAGTAAATGAATGTCATATGTGTACCAAAGGTCTAACCTAGGATGATGGGTTCTTTGTTGAGAGGGAGTATATTGTTTGATAGGAAAATTGCTGGTTGGATGCTAGATTCTCTTCTGTCTGGAGTGAGTAAAGTAATAGCGGATTTTTGAGGTGATGCAGTCATTGTGTTGTTGCTAGCCACTGCTCCAGTTGATTATATATATATATATATATATATATATATATATATAGTATATATATATATATATATATATATATATATATATATATATATATATATATATATATATATATATATATATATATATATATATATATATATATATATATATATATATATATATATATATATATATATATATATATATATATATGAGTGTGTCATTCTGTTTCTTAACTTACCCCTAAGTTTTGTTTTTGTTCTTTTTTTTTTTTTTTCTCTTTAAAAGAGGGGCATTATTTTATTCATGTATTGTTTCTTCCGATGGCTTCACAATTGAATCATAAATGCATGCTTTTTGATCTTTCAGACATTTATTTCATAGAGTCTGGCGTAATGGATATTTTTTGAAACTTTGCCATATTAAAATATATTTTTCTCTCTGTTAGGTTATCTTCGATTTCTTCCTATGGCACTAATTCTAATATTTAAATGATTTTCGATGAATTAATGAAACTCTTCTTATTATTTCTTTTTGCGCTTGCTTAAACGAGATGCTTACTTTAGCTTTCTCTTGGTTGATTGAAAATTGGATTTTAATTTTTTTTTAACATTAGTGGAAAAGCTTATCAGCACCAAACTACATACGTTTTATACCTGTAAGAATATTTTCATTGCAGCTGTAATACTTTTCATTTGTATATTATAAACTTCTCGCTTATATATGATACTTATAAGATTTGTTTCTTGCCATTCATAACCCCTCCTCAGCTCAACTTTAATTGTGTAGCACCCCACATTTTTCTCAGGGATATATATATATATATATATATATATATATATATATATATATATATATATATATATATATATATATATATATATATATATATATATATATATTTTATATATATATATATATATATATATAAAGTAAAAGAAAATATAATAATGTTAACATATGTTTTTCAATTCTAGTTATATATATATATATATATATATTATATATATAAATATTACATATATGTATATATATATATATATATATAAATATTATAAACAAAATATATTTTTTAATATATATATATATATATATATATATATATATATATATATATATATATATATATATATATATATATATATATATATATATATATATATAAACAAGATGAAACTGAACTAATCTGGACTCAAATGAAGGAAACATTTGTTAGTAGTGCAAGAGAAGTATGTGGGTGTGCTGAAGTAGGAATGTCAATAGTGAGTGGTGGAATGAAGAGGTGATGAAAGCGGTTAAAAGTTATAAAAAAAAAGAGTGCTCGAATGTGCTAAAAGCCAATGATTATGTTTGGAAAGAAATTTTATTGAAATATATAAGGAGGAAAAAAGTAAGATTGAAAGAAAGAAAAAAAAAAGATAATGCTCAGTTTGGAGAATGGATAAATGGAGAGACAAAGAAATAGGAAGCACTTCTGGAAGGAAGTACGAAAGGTTAAGAAAGATAATAAAGGGAACCTTCTTAGAATAATGAATAGGGATGGTACTTTTGCGAGATAAAATGGATGTTATAAGAGTTTAGAGGAAGCACTTCTAAAATCTCCATAACATTGGCGGTAAAGAAGAGGTGACAGTGAGTATGTGTGTTGGTTTGATGATGTAAGAAGAAATAGGTATTTTGGGGATGAGATAATTAGTAGAGAGGAGGTAATAGGTAAAGCAGCAGGTATAGATGGAATTACTCATGCAGTAATCAAGAATGGAAGCCTAGATTGTGATTGGCTTAATATGGAAGTTGTGTAACAAAGTGCCTGTGGAGTTTATAGTTCCGAAGGATTGGAAGAGAGCAGTAATAGTACCCTTATATATGGGTAAGACAGATCAGGTTATATATAATATATATATATATATATATATATATATATATATATATATATATATATATATATACATTAAGTTATCACTATATATCTATATATATGAGAATTAAAAATATATAATTGAGTCAGAACGAATGTCTGAAGGAGAGAATGAGTTTGGCAGAGGCGAGAATAGTGCCAGGATAGGAGAGAATGGCGGGGTTTTGTATGGGCATGTGGTTGTGGCCCACCTGGGCCAAGGGATGAACCCCATTGACGATTTACCATAGTGAGGGTCCGTCGCGGTCCCATGAAGCTCTCTAGGGTGGATTTTTCGGTCTGTGACGAGTTTTCACTAATTAATGGTACAGAGGGGGCGGTAAGGCTTTCTTTTTCGACATTTGTCATACTCTCCTACTGCTTTTCTTTTTCCGATGCTTGTAGCGCACTTACCCCAATCTTGGGAAAAAAGTTGGATAGAGACAGAAAGAAAGAAGAAAGATTTGATATATGTGTTGTGTTTGTTTATGTGTTTGCATAGTTATAGATGTTAACTGATATATATATATAAACACAGAAAAAATAGTATATATATATATATATATATATATATATATATATATATATATATATATATATATATATATATATATATATATATATATATATATATATATATATATATATATATCTATTTTTTTTTATATGTCTGTTCTTCTCGAGAAAAACCTTTCGGCCACATTCTACTGTTGAATGCATTTTCAAATACATACTTGTGTAGATTTAATAATTCATTGTTATGGTAATATAACAAACACTTGCATTATTGTTTTCCCATATTTCACTATGCTGTAAAAGGTTAGATCCCACATGACACCGACCTATCAGTGTAAATGTGCTATTCAGATCATGGTCCAGAATCAAATGCCGACATGCCTTTAAACAGCATATTATGCTGTATGTGTTAAAAAAAAAAGTGTTCAAAAAAAGAATGAAACGTATTCCGCACTTTTTTGGTAGAGTGCAGGGAGAAAGTAGCATTTCGGTCAAGCCTGTTTGTGAGAGAGAATAGAGTAGAAGGGATAAGATTGTGTAGAAAGAGAAGTCTCCCTTTCTTTCCTCAATTAAGGATGAACGCAAACAAACAATTTAGAATTGCAATGTTTATTTTGATAGATTGGAGCTGTGTGAAAAGAATCACCCCAAATGTGACACGTAGTCTATACAAGCAGGGACCGTGTCTCTTCACAGAGCAAGCATTTGGGTGGCGTGAAAACGTTCTGAAGATGCTCTTTGACCCTGACCTCTTGGAGGCCTGTTTAGAAAAGAAACAAAGTTATTCTTCTTGGAATAGTTACGAAAAAGAGAAACTCTTAAGAATATTAATGGCACATGAAAGCTTGAGTAGTGTTTACTTGAAGACAGCTTTATAATTTCATGAAAGAATGCGATTAGTAGTTGGATGAACCAATTGACTTTTGAGACATTGAAAATCAAAATAATTTTTATCTGCCCAAACTAGATTAAGAGAAATTTCAGAGCTCAGTTGCTCAAGACCCACCTTCCCAGCCTATATTTCTTGCTACTGTGTAGGATGCTTTCAAAATAAATATGTAAGGTTTAGTCATCTGCATTAGAGTGGAGAGGTGATGTAGGGACAGATGGAACATCATCTCATTAATGACAAATCAAAGAAAGAATTGATAGAAGAATTCAGATGAATTCCATTTGAATAAATTTAGAGGGTGAAGATACAAGTAGAATCGGACAAAGTTCATAGAGAACGGTAGAAACTGAAAGTGGGATGTTTGAACACCATAACTTTGTTATATTCTATTGAAATCTTTTTTTTCTTATCTGAATATTCTGCAGAAAATTCATTGAAATGCACTAGCAAAGTCGGAGAATGAAGGAAGATTCATAGTTGAACATTCCTTGCGGGAAGCATGCTGGAGATTTTCAATAATATTAGAAGAATTAAGACTTTTCCAAATCTTCCAGTTAAGAAAAGTTTTGAATCATTAGAAAACAAAAGTTAATACAGTATGTTGATTAAAAGATTAAGAATGGTTCCTTTTTGACACATTCTGAACCATTCCATGTTTCCGGCAAGAGGTAAAGTTATAAGTTAATACACAAAAATGAGAGTACGAAGCCAGAGCATAAACTCTGAAACATAAGTTTTGAATCCTACCGAAAGATAAGATTTTATTTTTGAGCTTGTGTCGGTATGTAATATAATAAAGAGTTTGTTGAAAAACATGAAGATATCTTGCTCTAAGAGCTTTACGATTGTGGTTGATGGTTGACTAAAGTTTTTTTTTTTTTAATACAAATTTTATTAGTTATTAGCAATCTTATTTTCCATTTCTTTTTTTTAATCCCATTGCAGCCATATGTATATTATTAACTCTTAATGGCCTATTTTCTGATAATTTTGTTAAACGGCATTCAAAAATCGTCGTATTCGCTCGCATCTCTTGTATTTTTTCCTATCCAGAATTATTTTGTATGTGGACCACTTAAATTCATCTTCCATGAAAGTATTTCTTTTAAAAAGTAAATTTATAATAGGGTTTGGCAAGTCCTTGTGGAAATCACTACTACGCTTTTGCTTAAATATATTAATTGTAAAATAATTCTTTTTTGTATCGCATTATTTAAGAGCATAATCCTCTCTATTGTCTATTTACCAGCAGCTCCTTTTAGAACTTGAATGAAGTCTCTTTTATTATTTGGCAATATTGGCTGTTATCCTTCTTGCTTTAGTTATTGATATCGTTGGTGTGCGATGCAACTTTTTATGTAATAATGGTTCATTTCAGCTGAAGATGGAAGAATGTCTGTGTTGGACTCAATTGCTATGTACCAGAAGAGATGTCGAAAGAGATCAAAATATTATACCTTAGTTTAAGGGGAAGGTTCGAAAGAAGTTGAATTTTAAAGACTTAATTTTCTTAGTGTCGAAATACCCCTATATCCAAAGATTCTATCCAGATTTTCGATAAGATAATCGGAAGGCTGAGATTGACATTCAACTGCAGAAACAAATGATCAAGCAGAATTAATATGAGTAGAGGAGAGGAGAATTGAAGACGAAATAGGAATGGATATTTTTGGAGGAGAGAATAAAATCGTTAATTAAAAAGTAAGAAAGTTGGAGAATAATCCAAATCCTGAAGGAACCACACAATTAAAAAAAATGAGGAGAGGTTGGACGTCGAATGCGAGTGCGATATGGAACAATATGAAAGAAACTAAGCATAGGTAAAGCAGCAGGCTAAGGAAAGTTGGAAGCTTAGAGGGGTAAGTGACGGGGTTGCCGCTACCACAATCCGAAAGCTTTCGGATATGTTAACGCCACTTATAAATACTCATAGTCCCTCGGGCAGAGAAGACACATATAGTGAGATAAGTGGCATATATATCCCCTTTGCTTCAGAGCGTGCCGAAGTCAATACTAGTGGATCTAAAAGGGGTTGAGATTTCCAGATGTTTAGATAATGGGAGTTGAGGAGAGTTATAAAGACTCTAGACAGAATGAAATTGGAGAGCTATATTATATAGTTAAAAGGATCAGAGCCGCATACCTTTTTTTTGGGGGGGGGGATCGGCGTGGATCACATGAGCGCTTTCAGCTTCTAGAAAAGTATTAAGAGTTAAAGGCATACGAGTGTATTGATTTGAAACGAGGATAGGGCGTCTCACAAGCCACACTCCCTCAAACAATGTCTGAGAGATTCAGGATTCCATGGGTACGCTGGTCCTATGGTAATCTCTAATACAGAGAGAGGGATTAACGGAAGAAGGTATGTCAGGAATCGTCTAGGTGAAATTAGATGGAGAAAGGAGACTGAAGAGATTAGCTTTTCCAAAAAGAGTGTTAGCACAAGATAGCTTGTCAGAGAACTCGATATTCCCTTTAGAGAATAGGCCGCTCTGTATTTTGTTTAATAATAATCATTGCAAACGATTGAGGAAACTAAATGAGATTTACCAGAGTGATAGACGAAACAATTTTCTAGTGTCTATGTGAGCGCAGGTAAACGTTGGTTCCTTTTATCGTCAATAGGCATGAAAAATGCGATCAAAATGGAATTCTATGGGAGAGAAAATTTAGTGAAGATAGAATAAACTGCTACGCAGCTATCAGGTGTTCTACGGCCTTATCTTTTTCCGCAGACACCAGAGTTCGACTCAAGTGGCAACAGCAAGGTTCATTCCAAAAACATGTCGCGAAGCAGCGGGCAAAATACTCCGTGCAATTATTTCGTGAATTAAAGTACCGAGAAAACGGGCCGAGGTTAGGTTTCATGGTAAGTTTGCTGGCCGAGACATATATATATGTATTTAGAGCTACCAAGAATATGTGGTGTGCAGGAGTTTACCGATAGAAAGAAAATTGTTTTATTAATAACGAAGAAGTAGTGTAAGTGAACACATATAGTCAGCGTGTTTAAGGATTGGTTAGGCGATCTGGGATATGTGTAGGTTTCCCTAATAAACTGCCCAAATCGTAAAACTAATGAATTAATATAACCCCCTTTCCACCTGTTTAATCGATAAAATGAAAAGAGCCAATCACTGTCAGCTGAATGTACGTTGAAATCTCGTGACTAGAAACTACTAAGATATTAATATATATATTAGCATATATCAGATAATATATCTATAATATATATATACGTATATCATTGATGATATATATATATATTATTAATATATAGTATATTAATAATAATAAGTATATTAATAATATATATATATTATATATAAAGATATAATATATATATATATAAAAGATCACGCGAGTTGTTTTAATTGTAGATTCAAGTTTAGTGGGAGCAGGATTGGAGAAAAAAAAGAGATAGGAGGAAGTGGGAAAGATTGAAGAGTGAGAAAGCCTAAGTGAACAGTGTAATAAGAAAGTATGTTGAGAGCACTTGCAAAGATAAATCATTGAATATGAACAAGGAGTGAAACATTTGCAATTTTGGAGAGCAAATATGAAGGAAGCCCTTCTATTAGCATGTGAAGAGACAAGTATGTAGGTGTGCTAGAAAGCAGAAAGTTAAAGAATGTGTAATCAAGTGATTGTGGAATGAAAAAGAGGTGAAATGCAAATGGGTTAAAGTGAGAAAAAGATGGGCATAGATGAATTGTCGCTGAAAAAACTCCAATGATCCGAGGGAAACGTCGAGAGAAAAAAGTGTAATGGAATTTAATAAGGAGGAAGAAGAAAGGACAGACTAAACGTTTGCATGCCGTAGATAAGAAAAGAAGAAGTGAAATGAAACAGGCACGACCGTGTGGAATTGCCTGATATTAAAATCCAGAGCTAGAAAAGAGGGGCTGGCAAGAAGTAAGTATACAATCAGAAATTGCCGACTTCTTTGAATCTGTACCACAAACGCAGAACGATAAGCGAGGCGAAGAATAGAGAGACTCAAAGGGAATTGCCCGCCGCGGGTTTTAAAAGGGCTTGTTATCCTATAGCTATAGGCTCACACGCCGCTATAAGGATATAGCTATAAGAATTTAGCCTATATGAAATTAAGTAGGGCATAATTCCTAGCTTCTAGCACGTGCGACCTATATTGTAGAATACATCGGTCTTTAGTGTCTATTCCTAGGTTATTGGGTACGGGAAAACGATTGTGTATAGAAGGTGCTAGATGCTTCTTCTATAGAGTTATTACCCTACTAACGCCACACTTTTCTTAGCCTTTTCTTATGCAATGAATTCCTAATCGCGTCATCGATATACACCGTATTTAGTGCCTACCTAGGGTTATTGGGGTACGGAGAATCGATTGGTGTGGTATAGAAGGTGCTAGGATGCTCTTCTTCTATGAGTTATTACCTCCCCTTTTTCTAGCCTTTTTCCTAGCATGACCAATATCCTACGTCAAAGAAAACAGCGGAATAGTGTCTACTCCTAGGTGTATAAGGTAATGAGGATGTCCGATGGTGTATAATGAGAATGGTGGCTAGGTTTCTGCTTCCTTCTACGAGTTAAGTATCCCCCACCCCGGCTTTTAACCCTTTCATAGTAGATATATCGTATGTGACAGACCATATCCGATATTGGAATCGATTAGTACATAATCGACACTGCTTGAATCGATTCTGTGGTTTACGACGGGATGATCACTCCTAACGAAGAGTTTGTATTAGATTTACACGTCTAACCCACTTGCTTGTGCGTATTGCAATCCCAACATGTGCAATGCTGCTCAATGTGCAATATGTGTTGGCAAACAAAATTTTTGCAACATTTTGCAACATTTTGCCAACATTGTTGCAACAGGGGAGGTGACGTTTCGTTTATTTTGGCGTAGATAAGCGGCTAACGTTTAAGGGTCAAATAGTATGACGTGCTTTTCGGGTGCGTAGAAGGTGACCCGTTATTTTCCGGAGTCGCAACCGACGGCATTGAGGATCAAAACCCGAGGAGCTCTGCGGCCGCACATTCGCGTTTCCACAACGGTCATCTTTTCGCTTTTGCCGTCCTGATTTATCTATATTCAGCTACCTTCTTTTTTTTCCTGATCAACATGATCGAACTATGATTTAAGAATCCGTAAGCACCTTATGGTCTTCCACTGGGTAGTATATATATATTAATATAATATCGTATATATAAGATATAACTAATCTATATTACATATATAGATAGTGATGTATCATATGTTCATAAGCTATATACATATATAAGTTAGATTTATTAGTATAATAATATCATAATATATTATATATGATAGATATATATATATGGAAAGAAGAAATAGAGAGGATGAGAGAGAAGATCAACTCGAACACATGTAGGTATCTGACGCAATACCTGTTGTAGGGAACTATCCTAACATGAGGTCATGTAGGTAATCATGTCCTAATTTTGAGTTCTGTATTAAATCTAACTCAACACAGCAACACGAAGACGACACAAACCACACACACAACACACACACAACACACACCGCGATTTATGCCCCAACTTTGATACCTCAGCTTTTTGATAGGCTCAACTTTGATACTGCTCTTGATGCCTTCAACTTTGATACCAATCAACTTTGATGCCTCAACTTTTGATACTCGAACTTTGATACCTCAAGCTTTGATACCATCCATGTTGCGAGCATCCTCAACTTTGATACCACCAGCTTTGATGTTTCAACTTTGTCTTTCAACTTACTCTTGAAATGGACTCCATCTTTTTTAATGTCTCAGCTTGTGGGATGACTCCATCTCTTTAATAGTCTCCAGCTTCGGATGACTCATTTTGTTTACAGGAAAAAAGAAGGAGAAGGAGAAGTAGAAGGAAGAAAAAGAAAAAGAAGAATAGAAGAAAGAAGAAGAGAAAGAAGAAAGAAGAAGAAGAGAAGAGGAAAGAAAAGAAGAAAGAAAGAATATTTTTAGTTAGAGTTCGTATACACACGAGATGATCAGTCTCACACATTATATGGTGGTTAATATATGGTAACTATTAAAGATTTAGCAAACCTTTTATTTATAGATATGTTAGTCTAATTGTTGGTTAGTCTAACTGTTGGTTAAGCAGTCTTAAGCATTTGTTAATCATATAGATTCTTCTCTTCACTCTACTACACCATTTAAATATTACTTTTGGTTACTGAAACAACAACGAAGCTTGCGCGTACTCCATAAAGAGTGATGGCAGTCCAGTTCCATATTCCGCATTTGAATATTATACCTCTGACATTTCGCTTAATCTCACTTCCTATTAGGCCGACCTTACATCATTTTTTTTATACAAAATCCAGATCTAAGACCCTTAATCACTTAGTCAACTCTTTATCGACACAAATTTAAAAGCAAAATCTAGTTTAAGATTAAAATCAAATAATATTATTAACTTATCAATATGTAACTGATATTTTTTTCTAAGTTTTTTATTTTTATCTCATTTTATTTTTCCTAACCTCAAATTTATGGGAGAATCTTAATTTACATAAAAAATAAACTCCAAAACACCCTAACCCACGACCCGAGAGCATAGCGAGTGGGGCACCCAGCTTTAGCGGGGACGTGGGAGATGATGATATTGTGGGGGGCCAAAGTCCCCACCCCGGATCAACAAATACTTCCCACCTAAACGCAATAAAATAGTACTTCAAAATAAGTAAAAATATGTACGTATATGAAAATGAGATATCGCGTCTCTATAACTTTAAGGGTACATTCATCAAATTAAACTGAAATAAATAGCCTAAGCATTGCTCATTTTCTATTGAAAACTCAATAGTGTCGAAGCTATATATATAGGATATCTATTTTCGCTCATACTTTACTATTATTACTATTCTTACTATATCACTGCCCTCATTACCTCACTCTACTAACTACTTTATCACAATATATTTACATCACCTGGTAATACCTCACCAATACCTATATAATACTTACTCCGTAAGACCCTAATAGAGACTAGCCCTCTAAAGAACTACTCACGTTTTCCTATTTTCCCTACATACCGTAATATATATTATATATATAGGGCCTATATAGTTGACGTATATATACCTATGTTTCTAGGTAATTTTTGGAGTATATTTTTCATATATAGAATTTTAATGATATAACGTTAGGCCCTAAATGCATACAATATCCTTTACTTTATATATAGTCACATTGTATATTATATCATAACTAATATAAAACTTTCCATGCCTAACCATACTGCTGCTAAATATTCACTATACATCTACGTTCTTTACTACTCACTCCCAGCATAATCACATCTAAATATTTTACACATCATCAGAAAACTTGTTTCACGAAATAGCTGCTTAAAGCCTCTCGTACTGCTAATGATGGGGAATTCCAAACTGAGAGTCCCTTATACAATATACTCATATATAAATATATCACATAGTAGCTAGTGGCTAATATTTACAACTCTATCTTCATACCGTTTACTTTTCCACCCTCACTTTTTCCTCCTCACTCTATACTACTGTACCTAACACATCTCTCGCCTCTACACTCCTCTCTCAACCTCCTCTATTACCAGGATTCCCCTATATATATACACCATAGGCATTATATAATAATATATCCGAAAAAACATCCTCTCCTATACTAGGTAGGGACAACCCTATCTCATAACATACTTACAATCATACAATACCTACTATTTCATAAAACCAATTATATACTGCTAATAACCTACCACCTGATCTAAGTTCTTACATATTAAGTACCGATCACTTTTATTACCTAATATTAAGTATAATTGAATATACCGACAGGAAAGAACTTTATTATTTAATTTTTGTTACAATTAATTATGGACTAAATTAAATATTGATAAATAAAGAATGCTTGCATCGTGAGTTTATTAAATTATCTTAAAAAAAATCATAGAAACTCTCATTTCTATTATTTTTGTCTCTCAAATGATGCTTACGTTCATCTGGCATGTCCTAACCTCTTTAAATACAGGCCTATATATACCTCTCAATATTTACTCTACTATCATATATTACCCTTACAGTTTTAGCTATATTACTATTTATACTACTTCCGTACGCCTCGTACCGCTTATAACACACTACCCCTATATATCTTCTACTAAATAAACCATGCTCGTACGCACTTATACCTATATTCCTCGGAGGTATATATACGCTTCATTATTAATACGCCTGTTTGTATATACAATCACCTTATTACCCCTATACAATATATTTTGTATATATATATATTATGCTTTATATATATTTGTATACTACTATATATATTACTATTTATTATTCTAAGTTACCTCATTATATCTATAAACTTTATGTCAACTTACTAATAGTATAGTATTGCACATACAATAATATCATACTATATACCCTATATATCCTACTAATATACTCAGTATATATATAAAATCGCATCGCTTTGACACACACGCAATACATAATTTTTTTGGACCAGCACAACCGATAAGCATCATGCATGTAACTCTCTCACAAAACTAATAACAGCTACTAGTCCACACAAAACATAGCTATTAAATATTCTATGATTTCAGTAAGCAAGTTCCGCTCATCGAATGGAAACATTAAAAAAAATTTACCTTTTATTCTAATCATCTTACCTTAATAACACATCTCTAAATATTAGTATACCTCGCGCACCTTAGGACTGGCCCAAAGCTCTCATTAACTCGCTTCAAATTTCTGCAGTGGCTCCCTACCGCATGGAGCATAGAGGTACGCGCCCAATCCCCAAAATTGTTTCCAATCTTTATTATCTCGCTTCAGTGGACCAGAGGAGTATATGAGAGATTTGTTCTTTTACTTGGCCACCGTCTTTAAATTCGGCGGCGACGCAGTGACAGGAGGACACAGGACGGTAACAGTGAGGGGGTGACCTTTGTCCCCCGCGCGGATCAAGTTCCCCGTAGGCAAGAAGAGGATGTCACCCCTACTGTCCGGAGCTGTCGAGTCTATTTGGTGGTTACCCTTAGGAATACTCTTCTCTATGTTAACAAAAAAATATAGAGGCATTTTGCCAACGATTGGTGCTCCCTCGGGGAAGCGCGAGAATGCTCCGTCGTTCTGTTCTATCACGGATAATTTATCATTATCATCTTCAGTGCAAAGCATTTTCCAACATTTTAAGCAATTTAAGGATGCTCTAAGAAGCGTTATCTGTTTATATTATTTTTCCTCAAGGGTCTATGGATAAAAATGTCTCCTGATTTTAATAACAGTTTTATTTGATTTTCTGGAGCAATGGTTGAGACCCGTTTTTGTTTTGTTACACGGCCTGCACTGTGTATTGCTTTATCACACATTCTGGAGGCTGACCCTCTTTACCTCTCATTTTTTATTCACAGTTTCCTGTGCCGTGGTCGTGGAAGCAAGAAATAATTATTGGACAAATGGATCAAAAACTATATTGAGTTAATTAAAATTGGGGTAATGTAAAGGGTGGGCAGGGGTTGAGGTTTGAGATACTATTAACATGGTATTGACGCCGGGTGGAACATGTTTTTGTTAGGCATGCAGTTTTACTTTGCATTCATGAAAACACGAGGATTTCTTCCCTGTCAGGAGAATTTTCTTGTTTAGTATTCTAAGTTGATTTATGTGTGCAAATCGGCGCTACTTTAATACATCACACTACAACAACCAATAGCCGAACATATCTAAGAACACGCCAGGGTAGGCTATAATTGCTCACTCTTACTCTTCAAACCCTCTTCATTCGCAGACATCCAATATTTATTTTATTATTATTTTGAGGTGAAATTTCCATATTATATTATATTACATATACTATTATTATCTATATACTATGGATCCTCATAATATATACTATAACTATTACCCCTAATATAATATAAATATCTAATACTATATATATTATTATCTTTATATATTATTACTATTAATATATATATATGTACTAGTTAATTAACAATATTACTATTTTTTTATTAAAAGTTCACAACACCTCCTCACGGGCATAGTCCCCTATTCAAGGGTGGGAACTTCTATAGGTAATTTCTACCTACGATCCGAACTAGGATTCGAACCCGCGCCGTTTTTTCAGACTCAAGCTACCCACCGACACCGTCGCTACTATAACACAAAACGGTTTGTTGCACAATCGGTAGCGGCAAATATATTATAGTATTAATTACTCTAACCCTAGTGAGCTTATATATCTTATTCCCTAATATATATCATCATACTATATTGATATACTAACTTATAATATTTATATATATATAACTATATATCTAACCTATATATACTCATCTATATATATTACGTATACTTATTACATTATAAACTTTATTACTATATACTAATATAATATAATACTATAATATAATAGTATATATATATAACCAATCGTTTCAAATTAAACTTACTTGGATCAGCTGCGACTCTACTATTTGCTACCTCTGCTGTGTAGATTTGTAAATGTAGGACAGGAAAAAAACTTTACCGCAGTTTGATGATTTGTCAAATTTTCTATAGAAAGGGAAATGACAATAACCTCAAATAAGTAATTTAAATTACTTATTTAATATTATTAGCAACTTCATGGGTCTCCTAAATATTCTTGGTTAACCATTCATAAATATCGTAATAAGCAAATTGTCTATCTCATGTATTTAATTACGTATTTACCGATTTGAAGTTCATTCCTAAACTGTATTTAAAAACTAACCCGGTTATAATTATAATTATAATTATAATTATAAATTTATCCCTATTTATAATGATTATTAAATTATAATTATAATTATACACCATTATAACAATCATATTAATTATATCATTAATCAATTCTGACATGTATACATTATGCAATTATTTATCTATTCTATCATACTATTATTATATTAAATTAATTCATTAAGTATAACAAAAAGTATTGATTATTATTATTATTATTATTATTATTATTATTATTATTATTATTATTATTATTATTATTATTATTATTATTATTATTATTATTATTATTATTGATTATCTACTATTATTATATTATTATTATTATTATATTATTCATCTATTATTATTATTATCTGATTATTTAAAACTACTTAATATTAAATTAATATTAATATTAATATAATATTAATATTAATATTAAATATTAGATAATTATAATAGTTGAATATTCATATTAATATTAATAAAAAATCACTATCAATATGAAAATTAAAATTAAAATTATAAATTAAAATTAAAATTAAAATTAAAATAAAATTAAACATTAAAATTAAAATTATATTAACTATAGATTAAATTAATATTAATAATTTAGTATTATATTGAATATTCAATATTAATCGTATTAACTTTAACTATTAATATTCAATATTAAATATTCATATAATAATAATATTATTCATTATTATCTATTATTATTATGTATTATTATGTTTATTATTATGTATTATATTATTATTATTATGTAATTCTTTATTCTTATTATTATTATTAATTATTCATTCGTTAGATCTTGAATTTGAGTTCTGATTTGCTGGATAGTTCATTTATGTTTGTACTTTAGGCGTTTAGTTTTATGCCTCGTCCGAGGTTCGCGGATTATTATTAAATTTACGTGGCCATGATTGTGAGAGTATAAAATTAAAATTAAATAACATTTAACAACTTAAATTAAAATTCAAAATTAAATATCTCGAAGAATTTATACAATATTATGATTAATATTAATGACAAGATGTAAATTGAATGATAATATAATATTAATACAGTTAACTGAATATTCGTCAGTCCCCATATTCATATTCAATATTAAATCACTTACACTTGGAATATTTGCTATATCGGTATTGTTCACCTATACCTTATATATCTGAGAGATGGATGTTGGTAAATATTTATATATTATATATTAATATTAAACTATTTACATTTCTATAATAGCTATTTACTATTTTAGTTTACTATTTATTCATTATATTATTACTTTTTATGTATTCTTAATTAATTTTGAATAACTATTATTATTATATATTATTATTATTATTATTATTATATATTAATTATTATTCTTATATCTATTATTATTATTATTATTATATTAATATTTTTTTACTCTATTATTATTTCATTATTATTATATTATTATTATTCATTCATTATTATCTATTATTATATTATTTCTATTAATATATATTTTTATTCATTATTACATTATTATTATTGTTACTCGTTATTCCATTATTATTATTACTATTATTATTTTAATCTATTATATTATTATTATGTCATTATTTATTATTATTATTCATTATGTATTATGTATTATTATATTATATCTTATTAACTGACGGTTTTCTCGATGTGAGATAAGTGCAACTCCAGAAGAGATCTATCAACATGAGACAAAAGCAAGCTGACCCTTCAATTAGATTTGTTACCTGAAAATCACCAACTTTTTGAAGCATCAACCAAACCCAACCTAATCCTCACTTCTGCTTTCTTGCAAGATTTATTTTCCACCGCTCTCTGAAATTCGCTCCATTACGCTCCTTCTTTCCGAATTTCCTACCTCAAACTCCTAAAGCATTCTATGCCTTGAGGAGGGAAATGGATCATGATACACACACACAACGTGGGGCCCTGATGTTGACAGATGATCCCAACCCCCATCTGCCGCTTTTAGCCTCAATCGTACTTTCTAACATTCATCTACCTCCAAGCCACATAGAGACATATTGTTCTCCCAGAGAAATCCAATGCTCATACATATGTTATACACAACATACGATGCTAAACTCTTTTCCTTCAATGGAACTGTCGTGGTTAATACTCTAATCTTTGAAAGAGCTTGTTCAACTTAATAAACATATTTACATAAAAGGGAACATGTTTTGAAGTAACTTAAATTATGCATCGTGGCCTCTTGCCAACCGTCGGAATATTAAATCGCTTACAACCCTTATACGAAACACCTAAGGAAGTCCCATAGCCAGTGGGAAACCACGAATTCATAATCCTGTTCTCCCACTGACACTTACTTGCTGTCTCGAGTTCGTACTTTAGGCTTCTCGCCAAAAATGGCAGTCACTAACACAGTCGTTACCACATACCTATAGTATAACCTTCCCTCGAGTTTTCTTTACATTTCCTCTCATTTTATCCGGTTGTTATACCTAGAAAGACTTCAAAACTTCGCCACCCCTTATGGGGCGATTCTGTCCCCTCCTCTAAGTCTAACATCTTTGTTGATCTTTTAACACCCCTTTCCCTGGGATGCTTTAACACAGGACTCCCTATGTATAAATGTTTAGATACACACTCTTCTTCCTGTATTGATATTTCCTTTTGCTCCCTTTCTCTTATGGATCGCTTTACTTGGTCCCTCTTTGATTATCTTTATGCGGCAGTGAACCATTACCTGTACCTTAACTGACTGCATCAAGCCCAATGCTAAAACCAATTCCAGCTTGCGTTATGACAGAGCGGGGTGGGCTCTTTTTCGTAATAACACAATATTCCACTTTTTACGTTCAGCAAGCGGTTTACAACCATTGATGATGCCTTCAACTTATTCCAGTATGTTACATCACAGCAGCAGAAGCTTACATCCCACGAATCTTCTGGCAGCGTACAGTGTTCCTTGCAATTCCTTGGATTTCGCCAAGAGTGGTGGCACAAATTATACCGGGAGAAGAAAGAGCTCTACAGGCAATGCAAAAGGACCCGCACAACCTAATACCATGATTATTTATAAAAGCAGCTGCGGGGAATCTGGGTCGAATTAATGCCAAACACATAACAATACTTTCGAACTCAATACTTCGACTGTCAACTCTACAATCCCCTCCTTTTTCAGAGTGGAAAGTTGCACAGAAAATCTCTTGCCACTCCAACAACTCCTTCACCCACAGTCCTCCGTTAGGGCCTGATATAACCGATATTGATTTCTGCTCCAGCAGTTGTTTAAGATGCCTTCAGGTATCTTTTTGCTAAGCCACGTGAGCTCTCCTCTTAAATATGAAAATTAGACATTGCACCGCAGGCCTCACCACTCTAGACCAAGACAGAAGTCGAAATCCCTCCTACAAATACTACGCGCACTTACTATTAACACACTACTCGCAGAATATCCAAGGCGTACATTGGATAATAGTAAAGCCAGATCGGCGCTAACAACCCGAACTCATCATCCATCCTTTCCTACATGAAACGCACTAGAGCCATAATCCTGATCCTAATCGCTCACATTTATTCTTCCATTGATCCACCATTTATCCCAAACATCCAAACCTCCGCTTAACGATCAGCGTCTTTCATTTCTCGAGATCTAGGATATCAATTCTGCCCCAACCTTAATCGATCTTGAGATTACACTCTTATGCTAGTATCATAGGTAATCACCCCCTACTTCAGTACATTAAAGACAACTAGGTTACGACACTGAACCTGTCATAGCTTGTAAGTTCACGGAGAATATATAGGTTTTAGGCCGCTTCCCCTTGTTCTGGAGAGTCGCCAGGCTTTTTCCAAACCTCCAGTTTGGTTTCAGCAAAAATCGTTCGATCGCGGATCCCTTGTTAAAACTAGATCATCACATCCGGGAAGCCTTCTCAACTGGTGGGATGGTTCTTGGTGTCTTTTTTGACCTTTATAAAAACTTATGACGCCACGTGGAGAACCCCAGTTCTCCTTAAACTCCTCTCGATCGGTTTCCGAGAACAGCTCCTCCCCTCTTTATTAAATGCGTTCTGTCAAACAGATCCATCCAGGTTTGGTGCTCTTCTATTCTAAAAAGCCACTTTACTCTGGTTGAAAGTGTTCCGCAGGGCAGTGTTCTAAGTATATTACTATTATTTGCTCTCGGATTCAATGACATCGTTACTTCTATCCCAGCGACGGTAAATTTTCCTTTCTATGTGGATGACCTGGCACTATACTGTACATTGCCGGTGCCAGGCTGCCATTTCTTGAAAGGCAACTTCAACTAGCTATTGAGAATATTTCACAATTGGGTAACTCCCATGGATTCAATTTCTCACTCACCAAAACTATTTAGGGAAAAATGGATTCAAAGAATTTTCCACCTTCCTTTCGCAAACCTAACTTTATATGGTTAACCCATTCCTGTAACATCACAAGTCCAATTTCTAGGACTCATTCTAGACGACTACCTAACATACACACCGCACATTAGACTTCTGAAAACGACTTGTCATCGCGTGCTTGACATATTGCGTCATCTTGCCTCAAAATCTTGGGGTGCTGATCGCAAGTCCCTTTTGCGTCTCCACACAGCCCAATTCGATCAAAGTTGGACTATGGCTGCGTGGTATATGGTCAGGCCTCCCCAACCCTATTACACCTATTAGATTACATCCAAAACGAAATGATCCGTATCTTCAATGGACCCTTCCGATCGTCACCTCGGGTGAGCCTTGAAGTTGAATCCGATGTGATGCCACTCTCTCTTCGAAGGGAATACATCATGTGCACAAGTTATCTTCGCTTTCAAACCCCAAAACCGTCTGCTCTGACATCGATTCTGCGGGAGATGTCACAAAATCTTCCTTACTGGCCATTTGTAAACAGTTACTTCCACAGCATCTCTTTGCAAAGGGTGCTGCCGTTCTCTTATGATGAAGGGTGTACATCTTTGCTATTCCCTGCTCCCACCATTTGCCTGGTCTTGACCTCTTTCTCTCCAAATCTAGTAACTCCGATACCTTATTAAAGGCATCATTCCTATCTCATTTCGCAGTTCACGGTGGATTTACTCCAGTCTTTACTGTGGCTATAAAACAGGGGACAGTGTGGGTGAGTCTGCGGTCTTTCCTGACAGTAGCATCTCCCATAATCTCCCCCCTCATGCTTTTTACAGCAGAACTAATGGCTATAGTGATTGCCCCCTCTCGAATTTTATTCCTTAACCAAGACCACTCAAATGTCATTTATTTATTCAGATTCTCTCAGCGCCTTACAGGCCCTTAAAGCCCCTCATTCTTAAAACACTAGGGTATTGGCTGTAGAACAATTTCTTCGGCTGCTCCACTCTTAAGAAACGTATCATACTATGCTGGACCCCCTCTCATATAGTGATAACTGGTAGCGAAATCGCTGACAGAGAATTCAAAATGGCCGCCTCTTCTTTCCGGTGCTGTTCTAGGTACCTAACTGATGCCATTTAACAAGGTAGCCTTCCATCAACTGATTATCATCCTTCTCTCCGGAGAAGGCTTATGGTCTTATTGGCAGGAGCGCTGGGCAAGTGATCAGCGAGGCGTGAAACTTAGAAAATTAAGCCGAATATTGGTCAGTGGTCTTCCTCTTACAGACGAAAGTGCTTGCACGCGTCCACATTGGCCATACCAGTATCATTCACACCCACTGCATGTCACGGGATCCACTTCCCATCTGCAAAATTTGCCGTCGCCATTCCCCGCAATCTGTTCACCATATCTTCATTGATTGTCCTCAACTGGACCCCATTCGCCGTCATCATTTTCCTACTCTATGGTCCATAACATCTAAAATTTTATCTCATATCTTGTTTGAATCCTCCTACTTTTATAGAAATTCTATTTTCTCTTATCTCCAAGTACTGAATAATATTCTTTACAACAATTAATTTTCTTATGTAATATTAGGACTATTTATATAATGTAAGGACATCTTTTCATTTAGTTTTTTTATTTATTTTTGACTGAATATTCATTTCGCCATTCAAATTTTGTTTTTAACATTTAAAATATGTACTATCTTAGACAAAAATAATGCACTAGACTTGGGTCGAATATTCTCAGAGTAACATGGGTCATATATTATTTTCCAACAAACCACGCCCTATTTTAGCATAGTGTGTAAAGGCAATAGTAAGTGAGAAACGAGAAATATTTGGAGAAAGTTTTGTTACACACGCACACACACACACACACACACACACACACACACACA
>JABUQX010060619.1:0-5000 GCA_015478945.1 Trachelipus rathkii
AAGACGAAGTTAATCAAGAATATAAGAGCTGCGGTGCTTTACAAAGCGAAAGCAAAAGGAGCATATATATTATATATATATAATATAATATATATATATCTATATATATATATATATATATATATATAATATATATATATATATAATATATATATATATAGACCCTCTCTATCCTACTAAATCATATATTATATTATCTTATACCTAACCCTTACCTTGGTCATATCCCTCTCCCGTCTATTTTATTTTCTATATTTCATCTTATGAGGCATTTTTATCCCTTTTATCTCACTTTATACATTTGTTTTAGGTTTATACTTATATACTAATTCGGTCTATTTATTAGAGGTTTATTTATCTCTTATTATATATTCTATTAATACTACCTATACATATCATTTATGGCCCTTACTTTTATATTCCCCCTACTTTCGGCTTCCATCACCACTATACGGTTATTACTGCATTATTTGTCACTTACTAAATACTCCTTTCCTTAGGGGTGTATCTCCCTATCCTCGTGAGAGCACCTATTGATGAGAGAAGAACTCTACTACAGTGCAGAAGGTAAAGTACATAACCTGCCTATACTGATTGAACCAGGCATGCTCTGCGCAGTACGAGGGCACCATATTGTATGGCCCGCTCGCTATAGTCCGCTTGATTGAGCAGCCATCTCCACCCAAAAAGCTTGGATCGGTTCAAGAACGGCAATTAATAGGCGTTTCAAGCAACCGAGTTCCCGTCAATGGGACATCACACTAGGTGTCCCAGCCTGTCCTAGTCTCTTCGCTTCTTCCTAATTTCATTCGATGCTACAATATTCACATAATAATCGCAATTATATAAGATGTTTCTACCAAGAAAGAACATATACCATCCCGCAGATCAGTAAGTATAGCTGCACGTTCTCTAGGATGGACACACGCACTGTTCGGGCCCCCTCGTCGCTGAGGAAATGGTGGGTTACGTTACGGCATGGCTCAATCATGCATAAACACGGGCATATTGTCGCGCACGCGCAACATGCGGTGTTCAATCCCAGAGAGATGGCAGTTAATTCTTTACCTTCTCATTATATGGGTTCTTTCTTTAACATCTTATATAATTGCGGTTTATTATTATGCAATAATTAACATCTAAAATATAAAGAAGAGGGAGATGTGACAGGCTGGACACCTGGTGATTTCGCTTGACCGGAACTCGGTTGCTTTATAATTGTTCTTGAATCCAACTTTTTTTGGGTTGGAGAATGGCTCAATCATATAGCACCGTGCATATTGTCCACGCGCAACATGCGGTGGTTCAAGGTCGCAGAGAAGGTCAGTTAACTTTACCTTCTCATTTTAATATGTCTCTTTATTAACATTTTTAATGGCGATTATGGTATGCAATAATTTACCGATCTAAAAATATAAAGAACGAAGTAAGGACAGCTGGACACCTGGTGTATGTCGCCTTACGCGAACTCGGATTTGCTTATAAATTTGTTCGAATCCAACTTTTTTGGGTTGGAGATGGCTCAATCATATAGCACCGGGCCATATTGTCCTCACGCGCAACAGCGGTGGTTCAATCGCAGAGAAGGCAGTTAATTCTTTACCTTCTCATTATACGTTCTTTCTTAACATCTTATATAATTGCGATTAATTTGCAATATTTAACATTCTAAAAATACTAAAGAACGAGAGATAGGACAGGCTGGACACCTGGTGATGTCCCCCGCATTGACGGGAACTCGGTTGCTCTATATATATTTGTTCTTGAATCCAACTTTTTTTGGGTGGAGGATGGCTCAATCATATAGTACCGGGCATATTTGTTAAAGAAAGAACATGCGGTGGTTCAATCCCAGAGAAGGCAGTTAAATTCTTCCTCTTCATGTACTACGTTTCTTTCTTTACATCCTTCACTTAATTGCGATTACTATGCCAATATTTAAACACGTAATAAATATAAGAACGAGAGATAAGGAAGGCTGGACACGCTGGTGATGTCGCCTTGACGGGAACTCCGGTATGCTTATAATTGTTTCTTACTCGTAATCCAATCTTTTTGGGTTGAGGATGGCTCAATCATATAGCACCGGGCATATTGAACCACCGCAACATGCGGTGGTTCAATCCCAGAGAAGGCAGTTAATTCTTTACCTTCTCATTATATGTTCTTTCTTTAACATCTTATATAATTGCGTTATTATGCAATATTTACATCTATATATTATATATATATTAATACTATATAATCTAATATTATTATATATTTATATTATATATATATATTATATATATATATATATATATAATATATATATATATATATATAATAATTATATATATTATATATATATAATATATTATATATATTTTTTTTTTTTTTTTTTTGCGATATTGAAAGTGGGTTCAAAAGCCCAGGTTAAGATGATGGAGCTGATATCAATTCCGAAATTTTAAAATGGTGGAGGTGTTGTTTTAAAATTATTGGTCCGGAGCAGCGGAAGTTGTAGAAGGTAAGAAAAATTTACAGGCGCACAGCCTTGTAATTAATTCTCCACTTCTTAATTCTTAGCTAACAGAGAATTTTTTTTTTCAATTTTCATATATTATATTTTTTTTTTCTTCAAAACCACAGGTTTTTATTTTAATTAAATAAATCTTTGAAATTATTTAAAAGAATTTGCCTAGCCACTACAGTGTGTGACAATATGATAATACCCGAGATATAAAACAGTCATGATACATATTATTCGTAACATATTTCTAAAAGAGTTGTTTTTTCCTTTGTTTTTTTTTCATTGTTTTCTTTTTTAACTTGTTACATTGCATCTTTTTTAACTCGTTACATTGCATCTTTTAACTCGTTACATTGCATCTTTTTTAAAATCTCGTTACATTGTATCTTTTTAACTCGTTACATTGCATCTTTTTAACTCGTTACATTGCATCTTTTTTAACTCGTTAGATTGCCTCTTTTTTCGACAGGACGTTCATTGCAGTTTTTTAACTCGTTCTTGCATCTTTTTAACTCGTTACATTGCATCTTTTTAACTTGTTACATTGCATCGTCTCTTCGTCAGAGACGATAATGATTACGACAGGAAATTTTAGCCGTATCGTTTTTTGCATTTGTGCTAAAAAAAATGCTTAAGTTTTCGCTCGTTTTTGCAACTTACCGCAAAATCGTAAAAAATGCTCACCAAACGTAAGGAATTTCCTTAATTCTGTAAGGTTGCTATTTTATACAGAATTTTATTCTATTCCCACACAATTGGCAAATTCTTTAACGTTACAGTGAGCTTTTTTAAGACGTTTTGCCGATAAGTTTTGACAAAACAGAAACGAAAACTTTTTAAGCATTTTTTTTAGCACAAATGCAAAACGAAAACGACTTCAAAATCTAGTTTTTTTTTATTAAAAGTTTACACCTCACGTGCATAGCCCTATTCTAGGAGGGGAACTTCTCTAGGTAATTTCTACGGATTCCGGACTAGGGATCGAGCCGTGAGCCCTTGCATGTGACCCTCTGTCGCTCTATAGCCAGATGCCCGGATTGAGCCAGGTAGCAGATGGATGAGTGTTTATCGAATTTAAATGAATGTTGTAAATATTTTAAAATAAAGGAAAAGCAGCAAGAAAATTGTCGGAAATACAGATAACCTTGAAAAAAAAATCATAATTACTTTTTATTAAAATAAAATTAAGATAAATCAGGAAATTCGAAATATTTAAAAAATATCCTTTGGCCCAGTTGACTATAAATGCATGGCAAACGAATATTTATCTATTTTGGGATCTTCCCCCAATACCCCGACCTGTGAGTAACAATTTTTTTTACTGTGTTGTAATTATAATGTTATTTAAAACCCTCGGCAAAATTTATATCACACATATTTTGTTACGTTTTCAAATATTTTTGTAAAACACTTTGCCAACATAAAAATAGTATTAAATTTTAAAAACAACCAACATGTTGTCGTAAAGTATTTTATCATCACTGGACATTTCTGGCAATAATTGTTAGTGTGAAGTCATATCTGACAAGAATACTGCGTGTTGTGCGTTCATAATTCGCTACACATGTTACATATTGCTAACTGCTTTCATGGTAGGGAAAACAAAAATATTTCTGTTTCCTCTTCTTCTTTACCAGTATTCTACTTTGCTTTTTCCTCTTTCTCTTATGCTGCTTCCGACAGAAAGCTGCGGTCTTACCTTCTGCTAAGGAAAAATTCATTTTCTTATGCAATTTCCTCTAATTCCACTCTAAAAGATTCAAAAACTGTTCCTTCTTTCCCACATCTATTCAACTCGTTTTTACTTGTGACGGTAATTTTAAAAAAAATATGTTTTTCATTCTCTTTCTAAGCATTAAACGAAGATCTTATGAGTCATGCCAGTACCCTTTCTCGTTTTTACTTGTGACGGTTAATTTTTTAAAAAAATATGTTATTCATTCTCTTTCTGAGCATTAAACGAAGATCTTATGCTGTCATGCCAGTACCCTTTCTGTGGTTTTGAAACTTGTGCTTACGAGTTTGCGTTCCGTATCTAGCTATCAAATTCATGATTCTTTCTTTTCCTCAGTTACGTATACTTAAACAACATATGCAGAAAAAGTAGAACCTTTCTCTATCCTCTAGCTCTCTTATTTTCGTTATAACCATGCTCCCTTTCAAAATACTCGAATCCATTATTAGCAGAAATAGTTTTATTTTATATTTTATACTGCAAATGTTTATTTATTAGAAATATTTTTAAACATCTTAAATCAGTTAATTTGTCTCAGACAGCAAGTAAAAATTCCAATAGGATCCCATCCATTCCTGTCTTAATTAAGATAGGAATGGATGGGATCCTGTAGGAATTTTTTTGCTGGGAGATTGCTAGTATGGCTTCCACAGGGACCATTCTATTGGTGGTCCTATTTCCCTTCTTTCCTATTCTTGGTCCTTTGTTCTTCGGAAATTCGGTCTTTTTCTTTAGTGCTGGGCACATCGAAAG
>JABUQX010060619.1:10000-12500 GCA_015478945.1 Trachelipus rathkii
TGTGGTGGTTTGATCATATGGAAAGAATGGATGAAAGTTGGTTGGTTAAGCAGATGTACAGAGGAGAGTGTGCTTTGAAACGACCGGCTGGGAGACCGAAGGAAAAGTGGATTGAACATTAGAACATTAGAAATAAAAAGACAGTAAGAAGCAACATGGGCCTATCGAGACTGTCCCAGTCAAGCCAACAGAACCAATCACCAAACAATATGCCAATGCAAAACCACAAAGCACCCTAAGGCTTGTCAATAAACTATATACAGAATACACAAAGTCTAAAACATGCTCATGCAAATCCACAAAGCACCCGAAGGCTTGTCAATAACTAACACTATATCAAAAAAAATATATATATATATATATATATATATATATATATATATATATATATATATATATATATATATATATATATATATATATATATATATAATATATATAAAAATATATATATATAGAAAAAAAATACATATGCATATATATATAAAATGTATATAATAATAATAATAATAGCATATATATATATGTAATAATATAATATATATATATATAATAATAATATATATATATATATATATATCTAATATACACTCGAATACTTATAATATATATATATATATATATATATATATATATATATATATATATATACTAACCACATTACAACTATAATAACTATAATAACATGCAATTAACCTTAATAACTATAGTAACTAAAAACCTGCCAATTTGGCTTAGTCAAAATATATTATATGATACCCAAACCATCCATATACCTATCCAGTCCTTTCTTAAATTTTGCAATCGAGTTACACTCAACAACCTCCTGTGGCAAATCATTCCAAAATTTAGCAACCCTATACTAATGAATGCTTTCTTATATCAAGATATCATGCTCTCTTCTTAATTTTCTTAAACCATACTACCCCTAATTGCTGTCGTGCCTTTACTATGAAGAATTTATTGGTCTCTGCATTATCAATAGAGGTAAATATTTTGTAGACTTGTATCATGTCCCCTCTGAGAAATCGCCTTTCTACAGAAAACATTCCTAACTCCTTCAGCCTCTCCTCATAGCTCTTACCCTCAAACCCAGAAATCATCCTTGTTGCTCTACGTTGCACTCTCTCTAGCATATCTAAGTCTTTCTTTAAATAAGGGGCCCAAACTTGTGCACAATACTCTAATACTGGCCTAACACAGCTATTATACAGTTTACTTATAACTTCCTTGCTCTTGTAAACAATATTGCGATTTATTATGCACAGGATCTTATTAACTTTATTCCTTGCTTCCAAACACTGATTAGCTACTTTCAAATTGCTGCTTATAATCACACCTAAATCTTTTTCTTGGTCCACAGACTCGAGCCAATCCCCATTCATATCGTAGTTAAAACTTTTATTTGAGTAACCTGGGTGAAGAACCTTACACTTTTTACTATTAAAATTCATTTGCCACTTATCTGCCCACCCAAGAAGTTTATCAAGATCATTTTGAATCTTTAGACATCCTTCACTATTCCTAATATCAGTAATGGAAAGTCTGAAGGAAAGGAATGTGAGTTTGGCAGAGGCGATAAGGAAGGTGCATAATAGGAGTGAATGACTGAGCTTTGTGATGTGAGGGCCGGGGGGGGAAGAACCCTACATTGGCGAGATACCACAGTGAGAGTCCGTTGAAGATTCGTGAAGCCCTAGGGTGGATTTTTCAGATTGCGACGAGATCTCACTTAAGTGAATGGAGGGGACGGTAGAGGAGGGGCTTTATTTTCGACTTACCTGATGTTCTTCTATTACTTTTCTGTTTCAGTGTACTCTGGGCACCTCACCCCCAATCTGAGGAAATGATATATATATATATATATATATATATATATATATATATATATATATATATATATATATATATATATATATATATATATATATATATATATATATATATAACACTTACTATATATCTTGATATATATATATATATAATTATGTAGCATTATATACATCAATTTATTCGTTTACTGATTGTGACTTTTAATTATGATGCTCGAACAAACCATAAAGAAGCTCTTTCTTTCAGTGAAATTAGCAATTTATTTCATTCCAACCATCTCTCTCTCTCTCTCTCTCTCTCTCTCTCTCTCTCTCTCTCTCTCTCTCTCTCTCTCTCTCTCTCTCTCTCTCTCTCTCTCTCTCTCTCTCTCTCTCTCTCTCTCTCTCTCTCTCTCTCTCTCTCTCTCTCTCTCTCTCTCTCTCTCTCTCTCTCTCTCTCTCTCTCTCTCTCTCTCTCTCTCTCTCTCTCAAGATAAATTGACACTATTGAATTTGACAAAGAATTCTACGTTAATTATATCACTATAGTTTCAATAATTAACGTCCTATCATTATATATATATATATATATATATATATATATATATATATATATATATATATATATATATATATATATATATATATATATATATATATATGCTATATATTTGTATTATTTATATATA
>JABUQX010060619.1:15000-25000 GCA_015478945.1 Trachelipus rathkii
GTTATGATATCTTAACGGTAGGGCGGTTCTCAAGCGGGGTCACTTGATGTCGAGCGACAAATTAGTCATCTGTGCTACGTTTTCAGTAGTCAATTTGAAGCTTGTTGTGATAAGAGGTATGCAGAATGTCTTTTTCAATCCAACAAAGAATGTTTATTGTTGAAACTTATTTTGGATGTAAATCGTTTAATTATTTAAAACATTAAATGAAATGTTCACGATAAAATACCCAAACACAGCTGTTCCGGCAAAGAGTGTTGTGCAGAAATTGATTAGTAAATTTCGAGCAACAGGTTCGGTCGCTAACGCCAAACGTAACCGTGAAAAGAAAGTTTGTTTGGTGCAAAATATTGCACGTGTGCAAGAGACTATGGTTAGAAGTCCACGAAAATCAACTAGACGTCTATCCGCAAAACTTAACATCAAACGAACTTCATGTCAGAACATGTTGAAGCTGTTATATGTGCGACCATACAAAGTTGTGTATACAGGTTCAAGGTGAACATTTTCAGCACCTCCCATGAACTATTGACCTATGAATGTTCAGTACCTTGTTTTTCATAATAATAATTCAAAATTCTGTATTGTGTATATACAATAAACGAGTTAATTATCTGCATGTTGTTTATAAGACTTGGGGCCTCTTTTATCCTGGCCACTCTGTATATATATATATATATACATTTATATATATATATATATATATATATATATATATATATATATATATATATATATATATATATATATATATATATATATATATATATATATATATATATATATATATATGAATAACACTAACATCAGTAACAACATTACCATTACTAACACTATTATTATCGATAACATTAATACTAACACTAATTTTTAAACACTATTGTTTACTAATTAACAGTTTAGTCTAATATAATTTTTATAATGATATTATTATTATTATTATTATTATTATTTTTATTATTATTATATTTTGTTATTATTATTATTATTATTATTATTATTATTATTATTATTATTATTATTATTATTATTATTTTTATTATTATTATTATTATTATTATTATTATTATTATTATTATTATTATTATTATTATTATTATTATTATTATTATTATTATTATTATTATTATTTTTATTATTATTATTATTATTATTGTTATTGTGTTTGTTTGTTATTATTATTATTATTATTTTTATTATTATTATTATTATTATTATTATTATTATTTATATTATTATTATTATTATTATTATTATTATTATTATTAACGTGTGTGAGTGTATTATAGTCATTATAATTATTATTGTTATTCTCTATTATCATTGTTATTTTTATTATTATTATTATAATCATTATAATTATTATTAGTTATTCTTTATTATTATTATTATTATTATTATTATTATTATTATTATTATTATTATTATTATTATTATTATTATTATTATTATTATTATTATTATTATTATTATTATTATTATTATTATTATTATTATTATTATTATTTTTATTATTTTTATTATTATTTTTATTTTTTTATTTTTATTATTATTATTATTATCATTATTATTAAAATTATTATTATTCTGAGCATTATTATAAGCGTGATTATTGGTGTTTTTGTAATTATTATTATTATTATTAGTAGTAGTAGTAGTAGTAGTAGTAGTAGTAGTAGTAAGTAGTTGTATAGTGAATTTATGAATTGAAAAAGTAACCATGTACAGGCAGTACTCTTGTAAGGCCATGAAAATAGATATATATATATATATATATATATATATATATATATATATATATATATATATATAAATATATATATATATATATATATATATATATATATATATATATATATATATATATATATATATATATATATACAATAATTCATATAATATATATATATATATATATGTATATATGTATATATATATATATATATATATATATATATATATATATATATATATATATATATCTATATATAATAAGATATGTATAGATTTGTCTAAAGATAATAGGGACAGAGGGATATTTCGCATTAGTCATGTTATAACTTTGCTATATATATATATATATATATATATATATATATATATATATATATATATATATATATAAAAACCCTCTTCGTATCCTATTTTCCTCTCACTCACCCCTGGACGATTTCTGGCATTCCTCATTCTCCTCCTCTTCTCTCCAGGTGGCCTATGCCTTTAACCTGTGATTACATTTGATCAGGTACATGGGCTCCTGAAATCTGAACGTTAGGAAGGCGGGTGGCCCGGATGGCATTCCTCCCCGAGTTTTGAGGGAGTGTGCTTCCGTGCTGACCCCGCCCCTCGTTCAACTATATTCTCTATGTCTCAATACTAACACGCACCCTCCCTCAGTGGGAAGCACGCATATGTCCAACCGATTCCGAAAAAAAGGTAGCCGCTCTGATCCTTCTAACTATCGCCTATAGCTCTCACTTGTATTCTATCTAAGATCTTTGAAACCCTTCTCAACTCTCATTTCTTAGATCATCTGGAATCTCATTCACTTCTTTCCGATCGCCAGTATGGCTTTCGGCGCTCGAGGTCTACTGGCGATATACTTTTCTATCTTACTGATTTATGGTTTTCCGCCCTTAGGAACTACGGGGAAACTTGCGTGGTGGCGCTTGACATATCCAAAGCATTTGACCGGGTATGGCACGCGTCACTGCTCTCCAAGCTCCCCTCCTTTGGGTTTCCTCCTTCACTTTGCTTACTTATGTCTAGTTTTCTCTCAAATCGCTCAATGTCGGCTGTTGTTGACGGGGCGACTTCTTCTTCTTTTTCTGTTAATTGTGGTGTTCCTCAGGGTTCTGTCTTATCTCCTACTTTATTCTTACTTTCCATTAATGATCTTCTCACCTGCACATCTAACTCTATCCACTCGTATGCCGATGACTCGACCCTTCATTCTTCAACTCATTTCAATTCTGCTCCTTCTTTTACTTCTAGAATTGTCTCTCGTCTTAATCTTTCCGATTCTATTCTCGCTGATCTGGATAGGATTTCCGGGTGGGGTCGTCTCAACCTTGTGAAATTTAATTCTTTAAAAACTCAACTTCTACAAATCTCCCTCTCTAAAACACCTTCCAACTTTCCTATCTCTTTCGACGGTTCTCTCGTCTCTCCTGTTGACAATATAAACATCCTTGGCCTTAACATAAACAAAATTATCTTGGGAATTTCACATCACAACGGTTGCTAGGGGCGGCCTCAAAAGAAACTAGGGTTCTGCTTAGACTGCGAGACTTTTTCCTCTTCTCAGTTGCTCCAGCTATACAAGGGCCTCATCCGCCCTTGTATGGAGTACTGCTCTCATATCTGGTGGGGCTCTGGTTTCACCCGGCTTTTGGATAGGGTCGAGTCAAAGGCCAAAAAGACTTATAAACTGTTCCGTACTTTCCACTTCACTTGACCCTCTATCTTTGCGGCGCGATGTTGGTGCTTTATCTCTTTTCTATAGGTACCGCAGCTGCAGGTGCTCGAGGGAACTTATCACTCGCGTACCACCACCTTTACGTCGCCCTCGTAGCACAAGGGGTGCTGTGTCTGCGCATGAGTTTTGTGTGGACATTGGGAACTCAGGCTAATTTGCTGCGGTGCTTTCCTTCTTTCCAGCCACTTCTGTTCTGTGGAATTCTCTTCCATCTTCTGTGTTTCCTGCTGAATTTAATCTCCCTCACTTCAAAGCCTGCGTCTGTGCTCATCTGCGTAATTTGCGTTAGTTGGTGAACTTCTGAGGCGTACAACACCCCCTCCTTGAATAGGGCTCCGCCCGTGAGTGGTGGTGACAACTGTAAAATATATATATATATATATATATATATATATATATATATATATACTATATATATATATATATATATATATATATATATATATATATATATATATATATATATATATATATATATATATATATATATATATATATATATATATTTATTTAAATTGCAATATGAAAAATAAAAATTTATATAATTTTAAATTTATTTAATTTATCGCTAACTTACCGAGCTTTTAATATTACAGGAGAGCAAGTCGAAGAAAATGGGAAAGTTTGCCATTGGTGAGTACAAAATATTTTTGTTTCTAAATATTAACCTTGTCAGTGTCCCTGTTGTAGCTCACGCGGTTAGCGCTGCGGTATCATTTTCATATACTAATGGATCAGATCCATTTGTTTGGTCGGGAAATAAGACCAAGTTTTTGTTGTTTCGGGCTAATCGCCTCGGCATAGCTTAAATCACTTCAATACTGAAATTAATGTTATGATAAATCAAAGATGGCTATTCATACAGAGGTCTTATGCACCTTCGAGGGGTAACGAAACTAATAATAATTGATGGGTTAGAAAAACTGTATAAAATCGACTATTAATAAAGGGAGTAATATAAAGAAATATTTTAATTAAATATAACTTTAACTACTTCGAATCATCTTTACGTTTTCAACTTAAAAGTGTGGTTTCAATCTTTTCTCCTTTTTTATCATGTTCCCCAATCTCAGAGGAGCACTGTGGTTTCTAAGTTTATTGCGCAGTTTAAATAAAATGTATTTGCCTAAAATGTACAACAACGAAGTAACTTTGTTATGCTTATGATATTTCTGCATTTTTACCTTAAAGGTAAAAATGTTCTAAATATAATTATAATTTAACTTTGTTATTTTAAATTGATTAATGCGTATGAGTTTGCTCTCAATTTATATTTTTAGTTTCATTTATATGCTAATTAAAATGACCTGCTTTGTTGGTTCAAGTTACACTTAGTCATATCAGTTTCCACACGAGGTTATTTTTATTATAATTTTTTTTGTTGCAATAAACGCCAATTATATATATATATATATATATATATATATATATATATATATATATATATATATATATATATATATATATATATATATATATTTATATAGTGTGCGTATTTTATTTTTATATATATATCTTTCTTTCTTTATATATATATATATATATATATACATATATACTAATATATATATATACATATATATATATATATATATATATGTATATATACTACTATATTACTATATACTATATATATATATATATATATATATATATATATATATGTATAAATATATATATATATATATATATATATATATATATATATATTTGTGAATGCGTGTAACTTACCTTAATAGATCATCAGCTTTTAAATGGAGGTAGGACATCAATGTTGTATTGCGTTTTAATATCTAATTACTAGAAGAGCCCTTCTTACAAAGGTCCATTACCAAACTAGAGTGTTATATTTATAAATGTTATAACAGTTCCACAAAAGAAAATAATATAGAGCATTATTTCAAGAAAATATATTCGGGACTAACGTAAAGTGTCAATTGTTTTACAAAATTCCCAAACAAAAGAAAAGTTTTTCCAGTTAACTGGAATCATATTTTAAGGATATAATGAAGCCATATTCTGAGAGAGATGAAATTGTAAGTTCAAGTTTTGTTACATTCTCAAACTCAACTCGTAATTAAAATTTGGTTAAAATGGCATTTGAAATTTTTCTTTTATAAAGAAGTAAATGAAAGATTGGGAAATAACCAAACTCTTTTTAAAGGAAACAGTTTCCAGGTAGAGAAATTGTTAAAGTGTGGTTGAGAACCATAAAGTAATATTACACAAACTTTTCATTTACGTTTTTTTTTTTTTTTTTTTTTTTTTTTTTTTTTTGTCAAAGGAAATCAATGTTTAGATGTCAATTCATTTTTCTACTCGAAAAAATATGCTGTATCAAGAAAAATAGATATCCATTCGAAGCGAATATCATAACGCGTTATATTCATTTCAACCTTGTATTATGGTATGCGTATAAGGTAAGCAGTAATATGAGAGTAATTGTATATGTTTGTGGTATGTGTTAATGGTATGTGTTTAATGATATGCTTTAATATCACATTTGTTATTATGGAAGAAATAAACGTGGTAAAATGCATATAATTTAATTGATCCTGCTAAGCATGTGCATTGAATTAATTTGTCATCGTAAGAAAAAACGAACTGTGAGCCAGGTTTACTTACACATGCAGCGCAAACACCACTGGGAGGAGGAGAAAAAGAGGAAAGATGGATATGAAGGAGAAAAAGGGGAGGCAAGAAAGGAAGGAGAAAGGCGGGGAGCAGGAAAAGAGAGTAGCGAGAGAGCGAGAGATGAGAGGGGAGGGAGAGAGAGAAGAGAGACGAGAGGAGAGAAGAAGGTTTCCAAAACCAAGAATACGATCTTTTAAATGCTCATGGGATCACGGGCTGAAAACTCTTTGCTTATTTAGTTTAGGGCGCGCATTGTAAAATATATTTGGTCGTATATTGGGCCCAGATGGGCCATGTGAGAAGTATATTATATATATATAGTATATAGTATATTATATATATAGATATAGTATATATCATATATATTATATATATATAATCTGATAAACTAGTAGTATATATAGTAGTATAGTATAACAATATAGTAAATATTATATATTATATAGTAACTATATATATATATCTCCAATATATATATAATATATATATTAATATGATATATATATATATATATTGATAGTATATGATAGAACCATATACTATGATATATTTAATTCCATTTTATATATTATATTTATATATATATACCATATTACTATATATATAATATATATATATATAGTATAATATTATATACTAGTATATATAATTAATATGATATATTATATAATATATATATATATATATGATTATAATAATATTAGTTTGTTAGCATTTAATATTAAATATATTATATAAATATACAATTTAAAGTATATTATATAATATATAGTACTATATTATATATATATGATACTTACCCTGAAATAGATAAACAAAAAAGCTATTTGCAGTGATTTTGGAAGAGATGAAATATTTTCTTTTTTTTTTTTTGGAACTTATTTATTAAACTGAGGTTCCAGGCTGGTAAAACCTTTCATTAAAACAGAATGAAAGTGTTGATAAATGTATAAGAAAGGGATTTGTCCATTTCAAGCGTTAATTCGATGTTTGCAAGAGAGTTTTTAAGAATAGCTCTTAAAGGACTCCCAAACACCGAAATAAGCCTCGTGCGTATTTAGTTAGTTGCCATATTCATTTGGAAGGCAGCATAAAATATTAAGCCAGTATTTTGTCGCTAAATTTTAATTTTTAGGTGAGTGGCACAGCTAGCTGCAGAGATTCTTAGATTTCGGTTGTAAGGCTATTAGGGGGGCAGGCTTTCCTCTTAGCTGAGCAGCAATCAAGAGTGATTTGAAAGGATCGAAATTTGCTGCTCACTAGCGTACAAAACGAAAACAACTGCTGGAACACTGGCATGTTTCCTAGCTCGAAAAAATATCGTGTGCGCACTGAATTGTTTTGAGCAGCATGGAAGATACAACACAGCAGTTTCACTTGGATTTGTGACACTATTCGAGACCTTGTGGAATTACATACTCTAGAATTTCGAATTTCAGCTTGGCGGACCTGATGGAAAGAGGCGAAGGGTCGGATTTGACCATCAGGCCTTTGCTTGCCAATCCTGTTCTAAAGCAATACCATCTAGAGAAGAAACTTATACTAAATAATAACCTGATCGAGATTAAAAGCGATCGGTGTAAGAAGAAACACTAAGGCTCCCATTCTATGCGACACTACCTAATTGAGCGTAACGCTTTGAAGCTCAGGCAAACGCAAGTTGAAGTAAGTAAAGTGTGCGCGTTTAAGGGCACTGCAATAGTTTTATTCATTGATCTTTCACTGGACATTAGAAAGTGTCAGAAACGGCAATCAATTTTAGAGTGATTATATGAAGGTTGATTTGATCTTTCCTGAAGAAGAAAAGGCATGTACGTTAAATATGATCAATTCTCGTTTACGCGTTCAATGTAAAAGTGTGCACATGTAAACTTGGAATTTTTTGTTATAGTATATAATATATATAGTAGACTATATTATATATTATTTATATATTATATATATTATTATATAAGTATGTATAGTAATATATAATATATATATATATATATATATATATTTTGATATTATATATGATATAATATATATATTATTATATATATATATATTATCTATATAGTATATATTATAATAATATATATATATTTAGTATAACAGACGTATAATAAGACGATAGGACAGTTAAAGCAATGATCGCTAGAGTAGATATTTATACGAGGTAGGAGGGGCCTGTATTGAAGAAAAGATTAGAAGGAATCAGTTGAGAAAAATAATAGCATTTACAAGTTAAATAAATAATATATTCTTAAATATAAGAAGTATATATTTATTTAACTTGGTAAATGAATTATCTTTTCTACTGATTCCTTCCTAATCTTTTCAATAAGGCCTTCCTACTTATATATTATTTATTATTAGTATATATATATTATATAATGTATATATATATATAGTTAATATATATATATATATATATATATATATATATATATATATATATATATATATATATATTGAGTATATTATATCTATGTATAATTATATATATATATATATATATTATATATTATATTAATATATATATATACTATAATATATATTATATAGTTATAATCTATATTAGTTTATATATAATATATAATATCTATTATATATAGTATAGTATATACACAATTATACGTCTATCTTTCTGAGAGACTTTGATGAATTTCTCGAAGGAAAAAAAAATCTAATTTTTATACAATTATTATATTTGCAAAATTACAAACAGAAAATTTTTCATTACTTTAATATTTATTGCCTAACTATTTTAACATAAAATCGAACCTAGTGATGTAAATCGTAAAGATTAGGGTAGAGGATCGATAAGAGTTGGAATATTAATAGTTTTAGAGAAATGTCAGAAATAGAGAGGCATATTTTGTTAAAAAAACAAGGAAGTTGCCAGTCGGAACCCATGATTTTACCAGTTGGTACCCATGACCTTTATGTCAATGGCTTTTGTTTTTTATGATGATTTTTCTCTATCCACATTTATATTAATTGTTTCTTTTGAATATTTTATATTTTATTACCTGAACGATTTTCACATTTATTAAATTGCATATTATTACGTACTGTAAGTCTAAATAGTAAAAGTGTGATTCAGAAATGTAAGGTAAAGTTACAAAAAGCTTTGCATTTATTTGAATTTCAAAAAGAGCAATCATGTGTGAGTCAACACTTCTTTGCGTTAGCCGAGTTGTTTCTAGAGGCATTATCTGCTACGATGCAATTTCAAAGTGAAGCTTCATTTTTTTCTTATACAACATTTACATTTTAATATCGTCTATTAACAAAATATGTTTTTAAGATTTCATTTTATTCATACTAGTTCCTTTTTTTTTTCTCTGCTCTACGTGTTATTTCATTTTATTTCCTCTTTTATATAAAAAATGAAATTGAAAAAGAAATTATTTCATTTTATAAAGAGAGGAATTGAAAGCATAGGAAGAGACTGTTGGGAATCTTTTCACGAGTCATTAGTGCAACTCTATGTAATATCATTGCAAAATTAAAAAAAAGAAATCTTAGCTAATGTTGTAATCAGATCGAGTCATATATATATCTATAATATATATATATATAATATATATTAGTAATAATTATATGGTATAGTCTAGTTATTATATATTTATATAATATGTATATATTATAGTATAGTGATATAACTGTATATATTTATGCCGTATATATATTTATAGTAATATATATATATATATATTATATGTATATTAGTTTTCTTAGAAGAATGGAGATTATACACATATAGTATATCTATATATTAGTATATTATATATATATATAATGTATATTTATATATATTATATATATCGTACTAGTAGCTATATATATATATAGATAGTATATATATATATAGTATATGATAGTATTGTATAGTAGTATATA
>JABUQX010060619.1:30000-35556 GCA_015478945.1 Trachelipus rathkii
TGTAATTTTTTTAGTTTTTTTAGTTTATTTATTTATTTTTCAGCGACTCTCTTATCAAACCAATTAGAGTTATTTATGAAGGATTTGGGTTTTTGCGTGAGTTCACCATGACGGCGTTTTCGGCTAACGCAAGGCCCCGCCGAGCCGCACGAACAGCGCCACAACCGACAGCTTCGCACCACGCCGGACCGCTTTTTTTTCCGCTGTTTTCCATCCTCTCGTGTTTTTTTTATAACTCTACCTACCTTCTGGTCCTTTTGCAATCGAATATTTCCAGTTTATTTCACGTGGATGCTGATGTATTTTGAATATCCAGCGAATGGCAGCCATAGACACATACAACTCACCTTATAACACACCACACACACACCTCATGCCAGCCCCGAGTCCCTATGCCCTCCTACCGCCGTTCATTCACCGTATATCTATGTACCGTTCCAGCTCACCGTGAACTGCTTTATCTGTCTGTGCTCTCAAACGAGGTCTGTCTAAATCCTATACATAGTATGTTCTATCTGGCAACCTATGAACTTACAAGTATACGTTTTCAAAGTTGCTCTTTCACCATCTATATTGCCTAGTTATTATGCTACCGTATAAGTATAAATATTATTATAATATATATATAATCTATGATATTGCATAATGATTATTAGTATATATATATATTAATATATATATATATATCATTATAATATATAATATATATATTTCTATAGTATGTAGAGTAGTATATATATATATATATATACTATAAATAATATATAATATAATAGTATATATTGCCTTTTGTGCTCGTTCTGGAAGGTTCCCCGGTATGCGCCGAACCCCATGGGTTCCTCTTGAGGAGTTGGCTCACCACAGTGTCATTGATTACTACTTAGCCAATTGTATATGCACAGCACGGTTTGTTGCGGCATACATGTTATAATGCATCATGGCGCTGGCGCATATGAACACTTTATTTCCTGATGCGACATCCATGCCCAACCCGCAGGAAATAACATATAAATTGCGGGAATTTAAAAATGTGACTATAGCCAGTCACTGACCGAATGGGGAACTCACCCTACCTTTAAGAAGTGTATAGACTGTAACTAATTGGGCTCCGTCTTGAATCGCCGCATGTCATATTAAGCTTTGTTCCTTACGATATACAGATTTCTTTATACATAGCCGAAAATGTTGGATCATCTATTCCCATACCTTTCAAAAGAGTTAAGATCTGCGAAATGTTTGATATCAATTTGCAAATTATATATATATATATATATAATGTATATATTAAATATATATATATATTAGTATATAGTATAGTAGTATATATAATATATATATATAATATAACTAGTATGCTATAGTATAGATATATAATATATAGTCGTATATACATATATATATTAGTATAAATAGTGACAACGAGAGTAAAGAGAGGAGTAAAATCGCTATCTGACCAGACACACACACACACTCATTACATATAAACATACTTAATACAAAGTAATATCAACACACACACTCATACATAGTAAAACATACTTACACACTCACGACCTACCACTCACACACACAAACACCATACCTAGACACATATAAACAACCCCCTATATACACACACCACCCTTACCGACCCCATAGATACATACACCCCCTAGCTCACACATAAACTAACACCTACAACACTATGACACCTTATACAGCAGCATAAGGCCACCCCTAGATACGTACATGCCATCACCAGGCTGCACACACCTACACATACAAGCTTTTATATAACAAACATATACCGACCCTAGATACATACACCCTAGCTCCACCTAACACCGCTACACAACGGTATCACACGTATGGACATCCTTTGCACACGACGGCACAAATCCGCTAGCTATTTATACACAGCACACGCACCAAAGCCGCCGTGCTAGGCTTGTTATCGCACATACCAGCCCACCCATAGGCACTGTTACGCTCATACACCTGACAGCTACCACACATACGCTAGACACATAGCACGCTCATCATCTATAACGCACATCAACACACTAGCTCCGCTACCAACCACGCCATAGGTACTTACACCGCGTTCCCCCCCTAGATAACATAACACCCGCCGTAGCTCCACACCGTACCCTACAACTAACTACGCACACAGCTCACATATGTATTATAAAAGTAATATATATTATATAGTAATTCATATAGGTATATTATGATATTATAGTATATATAGATTATATACTATACTATAGTATATATTATAATTATAGGTATTATAAGTATATATAATATACATAGTACATCCTTTTACTTAAAATAAAAAATGAGTCATAGAGGGGACGGTATCCAGAGGAGCGTTTGGGGGAAAGCCCCATCACGACTAATTCACAATTGAAGAGTCGAGTACTGAGGTCGTGGTTACACTCCTCCAAAACCAGGGAAAGCTGAGCAATAACATTAAAATTAGAAGCTATTTTGTGACTTTATAATTATAATTATTGAAAAAGATGAATAAATGAAAGGAAGAAAAGCCAGAGTGCCTGATATATCATCATGGTTTATTTTACTACAAAGAAAAAATCGAAATTTTGAAATTAAAGAGCATATACTGTTACAGACCTTAAAGCAGTTGTAAATTTCAGTAATCAATAGAGGGTGTACATAGCAGCAAAGGGGATTAGTGTGCTTGTTCTGTTTTACTGCTTATCTGCGTGTTAACTCATGTTTTACTCCTGCTTTAGACACATATGGTTTTACTGAGCTTAAACTAATATACTTTATTAACATTACATACTTAGAGCAGACAATATCAGTAAATCAATAGAGGCTGTTACATATCACCAAGGGGATAGTGATGGCTTTGTTTTCCGCTGCTTTATCTGCTTTAACTCATGTTTAGCTGGGCTTTACCTCATATGTTTTACTGCTTTAATGCATATATCTTATTGAACATTGACATACCAAAGCAGTAAATCAGATACAATCAATACAGAGGTGTTACAGCCAGCAAACAAAGGGATAAGTATGGGCTTGTTGTTTTAGCTGCTTTACTGCCTTTAACTTCATTTTTAACTTTTAACCTCATATGTTTACCTGCTTTAACTCATATGTTTTACTGCTTTAACTCATGTTAATATTGCCATATGTTTTACTGCTTTTAACTCATATTATGTTTTTACTGCTTTAACTCAATAATTTTAATTTAGAACGCGATTTAAATGTTTTCTTTTAATTTATTTATTTTGTTTTAGATAACTTTTATATTTAATTATAATATTATTCATGCTTTATTATTGTTGTATTTATTGTTATTATTTTATTGTTACATTATTATTCTTTTTAATATTATTTGATTTTTTGATTATTATTTATTTTTATTCTTTATTATACTTATGTTATTATACTTCATGCCCATTGTATTATTATTTAATACACACCACACACATCACGCACACACACGCACACACCCACACTCACACACCCTTCAGTACACACACACACGCACACACAAACGCACACGACACACACACAACACACCCGCACAAGGATGTGTCTGCCACAACACGTATAGCATTTATTAAAACATTTTATGTTTTAATTAATAGTTACATACATTGTATATTTAGAATAATCTCAATATAACTGAAATTAATGTTCAAAGTTTCTTATGACTGTCTTATAAGTAAATCAATCATATTTGTGCACAAGAGATTTAATTTATTAACTGTTAATAGACTTTTTTATTTTATAAATTGAGGAATGTCAGAAGAAAAACACAGAGTGTCTGTGATATAAACATTTTATTAATTTAACTACAATGCACGAAATTTTATTATAAAACATATACTTTACAGGCCTTAAAGACAGTACAAACAGTAAAGGGATTAGAGGGGGACTTAGTTTTCATCACTGCTTTACTCGCTTTCTGCTTTACATCAAAATTGATTTATTACATCTGTGTTCTTTTATTTTTCATTATTGGATTATTATTTTTATTTATTAATTATTTTATTATTATTATTTTTATTATTACTACCATTATAATTATTACATTTTATTGATATTACTATTTTACATATATACTAAATATATTATTAGTAGTACTATCATTATATATATAGATATATATATATAGATTATATATATATTATATATTATAATATGTGTATATATATATATATGTATATTATATATATATATATTATATATATATATATATATATATGATATATATATATAGTATATATATATATAATATATATATATATATATAGTTATATAATATATATATATGTTCACGTGTTAAATCGTCTGTGTTTTCTATTTTTAATATCGATTTAGATTATTATCTGCAGTTCTGTATACCATTATCCAATGACGTGTCTGGGGAATTTTCAGCATGTTGCGGTCTAATTCATTTCACAACAGTCCCTACCTCATAGAGATCTCTGTTAAGTTGGATAGGATTAATTAACTCGGTTGTAAAATCTGAGACTTTTTTATCAGGATGTAGATCCATAGATGCCAGAGATGACAGAGTTAAATAGAAATGAGTCTATACTTCTCCATGCATACGAGACTAATGATTTAATGTTTTCGTGATTTCAACTAGCTTTCTATAAATATGAATTAAACTTTTAGGATAACCTACCCATTTCACAGGTACTGTTTATTTTTACCGCGTTACCTTCGATCGTAGATATTTTTTCTAATTTATATACATATTACTCTCAGGAACAAACCGTATTTTCTGTATTTTTGTTTTAAAATCCTCCTTTATGGATTCTCCGATCTAACATCTTAGATAAATATAATTTTCAACCCTCATTAGGAATTTCTTTACAGAAGCTATCTACCTTGAAAGACTTCTCTAGACATCCGCGCTTCATTCCTTCCTTCAAACCTGTCATCAGCTCTAGACACTCTTACTAATCGTTTACCTTTATTCCTGATTTATCCTTTAATTTGTTACCTCCTTTTGCTGGAATCGCCGATGTGTCTTCAGCATTTCTAAAGGGGTTGTCTTTATAGTTCTATGAAAGAAGTCTCATTGTAAGGATGAAGCTAGGTCATCGAGTATGTCAATACTACTTAAAAGTGTTCATCTTGATAAAGTATCGATGCATGCGCTCTTTAATCGTGCGCTGACTCTTTCAACTATAGCGAGCTTTATTAGTGAAAATATGTTAAAATATTCTATATCGTATTCAGTAATAATTTCCTGAAACTCTCTAGCCTAGAAATTCGCTGCCTATCCGACCAATATAAGTTTTGGATATCTACATGCATCCGCTTAGTAATTTCTCTCACTGCAGCCGCCCACTGTATCTGATTTTTTAATCTTTTAAGCTTTTAGCCACTAAGTCATCTAGGTATAGTCAATAGTAAAAAGATATATTGAAACCCAATCATTAATAAGAACTGTATTTAATCATTTCAGTTAAGATCTAACTGCCAAACATTATCGAGGTGATGGACTATGGTTGTTCGGGGTTAGGGAATTTTCGACGGACAGGCGTTTTATTGTGAAAGTAACAAGCTCGTCTTCACCCTCTAAAT
>JABUQX010060620.1:0-10000 GCA_015478945.1 Trachelipus rathkii
TTATTTTCTCCAAAGCGTAAAAAAATGGTATTTGGCAACTTTTGCTCTCGAGACTATGCAGGTTTCAAGGTCAAGGCGAGAGCATTGCAATATTGGTCAGGTCTAAGATTTTATTACCTAATATTTAAGGAGTATTAATAAATATTAGATGAGAAGAGTAATTTTTTTTTTAGTTTCTTCGATGAATTACTTGCTAAAATCAAAAATGGTATTATTTCCCTGTAGATGTTATAGTTTTTCTAGTTACATGGCCTGAACTCTTCGGATTGCTGGCCTATATATATACTTTATATATATATATATATACTATTATATATATATATATATATATATATATATACTTAGTATATATATTATATTACTATAGGGTAATATATATAATTCTAATTATATATATATAAATAATAATATATATATATATATATATATATATATATATATATATATAATATTAATATTACTATATATTAATATATATATATATATATATATAATATATATTATATATATATATACTATATATATAGTTATATATATATATATATATATATATATATATATAAAGTGGCGGCCTCGTGAACCGAAACTATGGGGAGCACTTTCAAATACTATACTATATATATTATATATACTATATATATATATATATATATTAGTATATATATATTATATATATATATATATATATATATATATATCATATATTATATATAATTGAAGCTGGTGCTTAAGGACCGGGCTTCGTTTAAGGTTGAGGTTGAGAAATTAAATGTTCTTACAATTTTTTAATTTTCCTAGGCGTTCTTCCGTTTTTTGGTTTAATATTTAACTAGCATCATTTGCTTGTATTTTTAATATAAGTTGTAATTTGCTATTATTTTGTACTAATTCTCTAGAAGGAAGCTACAAGCTAAAAACGTGGGGGCCCCTTGGCCCTGCCCGGGGTATTTTTTTTTTAAAAAAAGTTGTAGCAGACTAACAGGTGCAGTGACCTGCTTTTGGGGTTTTTTGGGCCCCCCCCCCGTCTTTTTTTTTTTGTGGGGGTGGGGGGCCCCTTTTTTTAGTTTGTTTTCCCCCCACCCCGAAACGAAACGACAACTACTTTTTAAACATAGGGCGTGTTCGGCTCTACTCTGTAACTTGTAGTTCAGCTCTGTAGTTCAGCTCTGTATTTCACAGAGAGTACCTCTCCACAGTACCCCCTGCAGAGCTGAGGCCGGGGCGCTCTAATCCCGGTAGCGGAGTGGCCGGCGCAAATGACGGCCTCTGCTCGATACGTTTTTAGACGCAGGCGGCTGCAAACCAGGACGAGGGCGAGAACGAGGAGCTGGTGTTGGAGGTGCAGGAGTGTGGACGAGAGGGCGAGGAATACGAGAGGGAAGTGGAACATCTGCAGTACGACTTGTGGAAGGCATGGCAGGAGGTGGTGGAATGGGAGGAGACGGTAGAGGGAGAGGAGAAGGAGGAAAAGGAAGAGGATCTGGGTCAAGAGGAAGGAGTGGGTGGAGATGGAGAGTCAGAGGGAGATGAAGGAGGAGAAGAGTCGGGAGGAGATGAAGGAGGTGGAGAATCTGGTACAGGATAAGAAGATGATGTATCCAAAGGAATCAGAATTGGTTTTGGAAACAAGTCCGACTCTTGGAACGTCAGGAGGATTCGCCTCAAAATAGGCAGGTTTGAGACGATCGATCGATATAACGTCGGTACGAGTAGGAAGCTGTACTTTGAAGAACTTCTCCTTCCGAAGTAACACCGGGAAGGGCCCGTCGTACTTGGGTTGGAGGGGAGAACGGTGGGAGTCATGCCTCACCAAAACATGGGTACAAGAAGAGAGATCTTTCGGAATGTAAGAGTGCACCTTTTGCTGGCGGGTCGGAGTAGGTCTCCAGGAGAGGGCACAGCGTTTCAACGGGTGAGGTATAGGGTGGGATCAGCAGTAGCAGGAGGGAAAGATTGAGAAAAGAACTCGCCCGGCAGACGGAGAGTAGAGCCATAAACGAGTTCGGAAGCTGAACACTGAAGGTCTTCCTTAACGGCAGTGCGTATACCAAGCATAACCAAAGGGAGGGCTTCCGTCCAATGTTCTGGTTGTGGATGTGCCATGAGAGAAGCCTTTAGCTGACGGTGAAACCTTTCACAAATCCCGTTCGAGATAGGGTGGAAACTGGTTGTATGGATCTTCTCAGAACCCAAGCAAGCGCATCAAATCTTTCCAAAGGAAGGATTCGAAAACGCGACCTTGATCCGTTGTGACCGAGAGAGGAATGCCAAACCGAGAGATCCAATGGGACAAGAAAGCTTTAGCAATAGATTCAGCTGTAGCAACAGAGAGTGGGATAGCTTCCGTCCAACGAGTGAACCGATCAATACAGGTGAGGATATATCGCTTGCCATGAGAAGGTGGGAGAGGTCCAACAATGTCGATGTGGACTCTCTCAAACCGTTGACCAGGAGGCAAGAAAGTGCCTAAGGGAGCTTTAGTATGTCTTTGCACTTTAGAGCGCTGACAAGCCATACAGGCGCGGACCCAGTTCGCTACGTCGGCGTTAACTTTAGGCCACACAAAACGAGCCGTTACCAGTTTGCGTGAAGCCTCGACGCCAGGGTGTGAAAGCGAGTGGAGATTGCAGAAGACTGCCTTTCGCAGAGAATTTGGAACGAAAGGGCGAGGGTGGCCTGTTGAAGTGTCACACAGGAGTCTCTTCTCTATGCCCGGAAGATTGAGCCACTGCAGCTGTAGAGAAGAGTCCTGCTGAAGATCGATATTGTCTTGCTCCTGGCACGTGGCCATGGCTGCATAATCAATGTCAGGAATGGGGGAAAGAGCGTTAATTTCAATCCGAGAAAGAGCATCCGCGGTGAAATTATCCACTCCGGAGATGTGACGTATGTCTGTCGTAAACTGGGAAACGAATTCAAGATGACGAGCCTCACGGGGGGAGTGACGTTCATGCCGTGAAGCCATTGCGAAAGTGATCGCTTTGTGGTCGGTCAGGATGTGGAACTCCCGTCCTTCCAGAAAGTACCGAAAATGGCGAACAGCAAGGTACATAGCAAGCAATTCCCGTCCAAAAGCACTATACCTTGTTTCGGCGGGTTGCAGCTTGCGTGAAAAGAAGGCAAGTGGGCACCATTCGCCCCTTTGGAACTGCTGAAGCACCGCACCAACAGCAAAATCGGAGGCATCTACCTGCACTCTCGCTGGTGCGGTATCGTGGGGATGAACTAAAAGAGTGGCGGAGGCGAGGGCTTCTTTGGAAGCCTCAAAAGCAGACTCTGCTGCCGGAGACCAGTCGACTTTAGTGGTGCTGCCTCGCTGTTTAGGACGAATGAGTGCGGTAAGCGGGCCTAGGAGGGCTGCCGCTGATTTCAGAAATCTGTGGTAAAAGTTGATCATTCCCAGATATTGACGAAGTTGCTTTTGATTTTGGGGAAGAGGAAAGGCTCGGATAGCGGCGACACGGTCTACAAGAGGGCAAATACCCTCAGCCGAGACTGTGTGACCAAGGAATGTAAGAGAAGACGCGCCGAATACGCACTTGGTAGGATTGAGACGAATTCCCGCATCATCCAACCTACCAAAAACGGCACGTAGGTGATCCATATGTTCTTCAGGAGAGGAGGAAGCGACTAAAAGATCATCCAAATATGCCCAAGCAAAAGGGAGGCCACGGAGGATAGAATCGATGAACCTCTGGAAGGACTGGGCTGCATTTTTCAAACCGAATGGCATTCTTGTATACTCAAAGAGGCCAAAGGGGGTGATTACAGCTGTCTTGGGAACGTCCTCCGGAGCCACGGGTATCTGATGGTAGGCTCGAATTAAGTCCAAAGAAGAAAAAATGGTGTTGGCCAGACAGGTGGGAAGTGAAACTTTGTATATGCGGCACAGGGTACCTATCCGGTGTTGTGGCAGAATTCAAAGCCCTAAAATCCCCACAGGGTCTCCAGTCACCCGTGGTGCCCTTAGGGACCATGTGTAGCGGAGAAGACCAGCAACTTTTGGAAGGGCGCACGATGCCAAGTTGCAACATGTGATCAAACTCGGCCTTGGCGGCCTTGAGCTTATCAGGTGGGAGGCGGCGAGCTCGAGCAAAGGTGGGTGGGCCAGTAGTTTCGATATGATGTTCAACAGAATGCTTAAGAGGGGTATCGGAAGAGCAGGGATGCAATAAAGAAGGAAATTCCTTCTGCAGGAGGGTCAGAAAGGGAGAGACCACTGAAGAAGTTGGAGGAGCAACAGCAGAAATACCCTTTAGAGCAGAAGCAATAATAGCACCGGGAGTATAAAGAGAAGTATCGCCATCGACAAGTCGGCGATTACGAAGATCGACCATAAGATTAAAATGGGACAAAAAATCAGCACCGAGGATGGGCTGTGTCACCTCAGCGACGAGAAAAACCCATGGGAACTTGCGGCGGAGAAAAAGATCCAACGTGCATAACCGCTCACCATATACCGGAATGGAAGAGCCATTAGCAGCGAAAAGTTGACGGCCAGGGAGAGGAATGGAAGAGCCATTAGCAGCGAAAAGTTGACGGCCAGGAAGAGGGATAGCAGAGTCCTGGGAAGGGTCCCTGGGTACCAGCGAAAGGCTGGCCCCAGAATCGATCAAGAAGACAAGTTTAGAAGACTGATCGTAGATACGAAGAACATCCTGTGCAGTAGTAGGAGAAGAAGAAAAAGAGCCAGCATCTCCCGTCGCTCCTACGACGGGATGGCTGTCGAGTTTCCCTGATAGAGAGGGCAGGAAGGATCGCATTTCTTGGCATCCATGCCGAAAGTATGGTGATAATAACAGTACCCATGAGGATACAGGCGCTGGCGTGAGGAAGAAGCAGAAGGTGAACGAGGACCGCGAGAAGGACGAAAGTTGGAAGGAGTGGGATCACGAGAGCGAAAAGTGTTATTATTAATTGCCGCTGTAAGGGAGAGAAGGGCAGTTTTTATATCGGCCATGCCAGTTTCGAGAACCGAAACCCGGGTATCCAGAGCTGCCGAAGGAGGAGGTTGTACTGCGAAAGCGTGAGAGTAGGAAGGTTGGGGTGGGTGAGAATAAGGAGGTTGAGCTGGATAGGAGGCAGAAGGCGGTTGAGGAACAAGAGGAGAAGGAAGAGTAGCGGAGGCGGTGTTAGAGTATTGGGGAATGTGTTGGGCGTGAGTTGTAGATGGTTGAGGAGGTGCGAGAGTCGAAGAGGTAGGAGAAAGAGAGGAAACGGCGTAAGAGGTGTGGACCAAAGGCTCCACCGGAGGGCGCAAAATTCTGTCTGCTGTAGCGGCAAACTCAGTGAGGGACAACGTCGGGTTCATTGATTGCAGTACGCTGTGATGTCGAGCAGGCATCTTCTGGAGGAAGAGGGTGCGAATTATTTTCTCTTCCCGTGTAGATGGAGTGCCGCCCAACAAACCCAGCATCCTTACCATCAATTCCGAGGGTTTCTGGTCGCCCAGTGAGATGCCTCCAAGCAGAGTTTCCAATTGTTCCTCTCTGGTGGGAGCCAAGCGGTCGATAATAAGGGTTTTGAGCGTGTTGTAAGGGGTTGTAGAGTTATAGTTGTTGCCAGGCCATCCCTGATTTTGAGGAGGCAAGATTCTGGTAGAGCATTCACAACTCTCGAATATCTCTCTTTCTCGTCTTCGATGGTCAGGAGCGCTGACTCAGCCAGGTCAAACCAAAGCTCGGGATTGTTTACGAAGAAAGGTTGCAAGTGGAATGCTCGCGAGGGAGTAGACATGATGAAAGGCGTAGAAGTTGGCAGAGCGAAGGAAAGAAAAAAAAAAAGAAATAAGATGTGGAGCGAGCGGAGGCACTAATAACAGACCGAGGGTGGAAAAATCAAAGAAATTACAACCTTAGGAGCTAGACTATGGATTAAAATGAGGCTGTTTGCGATATTGAATTTGCCAAATATACTTTTTATATATATAAAAAAAAAAAAAAAAATGATTTTTTTTTTTTTTTTTTTTTTTTTTTTTTTTTTTTAATTTTGAGATGAAAGTACAAGGGTTTCCACAGCACACAAGGTGTGGCTATACCTTGTTAGGGGTACCACAACAGGGGCGATAGATAAAAAATTATATTAAATAATAATTAAGATAATAATAATAATATAATAAAGATGATGATGAGATGGTACATAATAATAATATAATAATAAGAATAATAATAATAATAATAATAATAATAATAATAATTTGATAAGAACGATAAAAAAAAATAACAAAATACCCGGATGTAGAACAAATTATATGTTCCGTGTGAAATACAGAACTGTACCAAGGTAGGGGTCCAACAGCGTTAGTTTGCTACTCTGCCGACGAAGCTGGCTCTTGATGGCTGCAGCTGGGCTCGAGAAGGCTGTGAAGTAGATAGAAAAAGGCACGAACACAATGAGTGGGTAAATCTACCCGTTAAAAAAAAAAACAATACCTACAAACGGTACTAAAGTGATTGGGTTCGTTTGTAATAGTTTTTCCTGGCTTTGTTGTGGGTGTTCAGATTCCCGCCTGGGAATCTAATCTTCACTCTTCGGGGTCACTATCTGAAGCTGGGTGCTTAGGACCGCTTCTTTAAGGTTGATTGAGAAGTTAATGTTCTTACAATTTTTATTTTCCTACTTCTTGTTTTTGGGTTTAATTATTTAACTAGCATTCATTTGCTTGTATTTTAATATAAAGTTGTAATTTGCTATTATTTTGTACTAATTCTCTAGAAGGAAGCTACGTGCTGCTGCGATTTTAAAAAGTGATAATTCGGCGGCTTGGTGGCGTGGCTTAGTTCCACGAACTACCACCACATCTTAAACATAGGGCGTGTTCGGCTCTACTCTGTAACTTTGTAGTTCAGCTCTGTAGTTCAGCTCTGTATAAATGTTTCTTTCGGCACTCCACAGGAGAGTACCCTTCCCAATTATATATAGGTATATATATTATATATATATATATATAATATATATATATATTATATATTTATATATATAATATTATATATATTTAATATATTATATATATATATATAATTATATAGTATATATTTTATATAGTGTTATAACTATATATATTTACTCATATAGGTATAATAGTATATATATATATACTTTATATATATATAATATATATATATATATATATATACTATAATTTACAAATGAGTTCAAATTTCCAGTCGATGCCGATTCCGATACCGATACCAGTCAAAAGTGCCGATTCCGATTCCGATTCCGATTCTTTTGAAACCAATGTCTTCAACTATTGAAAATGGTTGCAAATCCACTGCGATCATTTCTCCAATAAGTCTGTGAATCTTCTTGGATTTAGAGTCATTTATATGCCATATTTTGGTTTTGTTAAGAGTGTCAATCAAAGTTGGTTGCTTAGAACATTGCAACTTAGTTTTACTCCTTTTAGTTTCTGAAATATTTACCGTAAGAGATCTTTTCCTTTTCTGTTCTTATCTTTCCTTTTCTTCTTCCTCCTTTAATTCTTTTGGATGTTTAGTATTTAAATGTTTAAGCATATTTGTTTTTGTAAAGTCACCTCTATTGGTTCCTCTTGATATTTGGATTTTGAATAATTTGCAAATAGTTTTTGATTGATCATCCTTAGCTATGTCGAATAATTTCCATGCTAAACTTTTTGATTTACAAGGAATAGATCCTTCTTTGCTGGCTGATGGGTAACTGCTTGCCATGATTATTTATTATAGTAATAACAATGTTAATTTTTAATTGTTATTAATTTAAATTTTTAATATTTTGAGTATATTCTTTAAAGTAATGAAAATTGAAAAAGTAAATTTATATATAAATATATATATATATATATATATAGATATATATATATATATATAATTATATATATATATATTATATATATATATATATATATATATATATATATATAGTATATATATATATATATATATATATATAGTATATATATATATATATAATATAATTATAATATATATATATATATATATATATATATATATATATAATTATATATATATATATATTATATATATATAATAATATATATACTACATGGCGTCACCAGCTTCCAACCTAGGGGGGGGCAGCTTAAAATTTTAATAAAGCTTATATATATATATATATTATATATAATATATATATATATATATAGATAGTATATATTTATATATATATATATATAATATATATATCTATATATATATAAATATATATATATATATATATAAGAAAGAAGACATAAAACTAGAAATATTTGTATAGATAATTAAATGAATAATATTTAAAAAAATTATTTATTAAAACAATAGAATATCAATTACAATATCCAATGAATGGGAAAAATTTCACAATATAGAGCAGTTGCAAAATTGATATTAAGAAAGTAATTTCCTTGGGTTCGACGCAAATATCAACTACTGTTTGAATAAATAATCATAATTGTCAAAACACAATTTCTGTGTCACTCATCACAGCCAGTCCGTTTAACCTGTCGTCTTCCATAGTACTTCCCAGCCAAGTCTTGATCCTTAGCAAAGTACTGAAAGAGTGTTCTACTGTACTGGTGGTGCATAGCTGGGCGAGTAGTATCATCAAAGCTTTTTTCGTCGACGGAAAGAAAGGTTCCGTCTCCTTTAAGACTTGGGAGACAACAAGATCTTTCAGTTCTTCACTACTCAGTTTGTTGTCCTTCCAATTTTTGTACTAAAGTTCTAGCTCTTCTTCTATTCCTTCTAAGTGGTAAAAACTATAAAAAAGCTGCTCTTTCCTTTACTCATCGATTTGTTATGAGCTAGCAATGTGGAAAGGCTTGTAGATATGGTCAATGCATAAGCAGGTGCATTTTCAGTAAAAAAACCGTAATTCCAAAGAAGAAGTTATAAAATCCAGATACGGAGTTTTTAAGATCTTCTTCAGAACTCCGTGGGATTTGTTGCGGATGGTTGCTTGCGGTAACTGCTGCTTACCAAAATCCGTGGTTAATTCAAATCAAGTCCAGTAGCTCGGCGATTTGATTATCTTCTTTAACAACTCATCGATGATTTTTTTTTTCATCCTTTCCAATGGCTTCCTAACCATTTCACAATACGTTGAATGTGTCTGCAGGTTTTTGACGATATCCAAGGTCTTAGATTGGAGAGCATTTTACAACTGGCTCTAACACCGCAGAGTATTTCGCGATCAATTTTATCATAGCCTTGATGAATGACGACTTACATGCCGCTGAATGCCACTGAAAAGCGCTTTTTCTGTGGCGGTATTTCCTTCAATGGAAAGGATTTCTAATGCTTACAACTTCTCAAAGTGCTCCTCAAACACTCTGATGCACTTGTGTTGTTCAGACAATCTGGTCTGGCATAGGCTTGGAATGTTTGGCATTAATTTTCTTCTCACGACCGACTCGCGAAAAACGTAATAATGTCCTTTATAGTTCCCACAGTATTGCGGATTCCTGGTATTGTGTTCAAAATTTACTACTAGATTTAGTTTTGTGTGAAGAGCAATGAAAGAGCAATGCTTTTTTACCTTTTCCTCAATATTGCTTGGACACCTCCTTCTCTGCCAGACATCGTAGAACAGCCAATCGAAACCCAAGCCCACGCATTTTTCGGGATCCAGTTCTTCGGTCGGGACAAAATCGTCAATGGCTTTAGCATGGTTTTTGCGTCAAGCAGCTTCAGTTCTACAAGCCAATAGAATTCCGTCTTTGACTCATCGGACTCTTTGTCCGAAATAAGCGCAACACTATGGAAATTGTCCTTTCCCAGAAAATATCTCTGGTTTCCATCTGCTAGTAAAGAACATACGCGCACGCTTCCTTCTACCTTATCTAACGATGTTTTCTACCTTTTTAGTAGTATAGCCACATAAAGAATATCTCATTCTTATCATGAACTGATTGGAATGTGGTATTTTCTTCGCCTTTTCCAAATGGTCTTTTTAATGATGACTGATCTCCGGCGCATTCTATTCCGTAAGCGCAAAATCTTGCAAACACTCCCTCATA
>JABUQX010060620.1:15000-35000 GCA_015478945.1 Trachelipus rathkii
ATATTAACGCTCTGAAAATCATAACAATTCGGCTTTTTTCCGCTCGTGTAGGGATGAGGAATCACTGTTGAAATGCGTTTCAGATTATCGATACATCGATATCGATATTATTTTTTTATAATCGATTTTTTTCACAAATTTCGAGGAATCGATACTATAGACATAGTGTACGTAAATAATATCAAAAAAAAATAAAAAATTTGTAAAACAATATTTGTACGTCCAATATATATATATATATATAAAAAAAAGAAAAAAAAAGTTACAAATTTATAATAATACACATACGATAATATAATATATATTATCTATTATATATATATATATATATATATATATATACTATATATATATAGTATATCTAGTATATAATATATATATATATATATAGAATATCCACAGCCTAGTATATACCTTATATATAATATATATATATATATATATATAAATATATATATATATATATATATATATATATATATATATATATATATATATATATATATATATATATATATCACAGCCCAGTAGGGGATATATATATATATATATATATATATATATATATAATTATATATATTATATATATATATAATAATAATATATATATATAAATCCGGCCCATTAGGGGGCCCGAGCCGACGGGGAACAGATGGGGGGACGATTTCCATACCCCGTAGGGAGGGGCGGAGGAACCCCGCGACACCAAAATACCAAAGAGTGGGGGTTCCGGAGACCCTCCCGGAGGGGGGAATAGTCCCCCCCGCCTTTCGTCCCCGGAAGGCCGAGAGGACCCGACTCCTGCCTCGGGGCGGCTCTACCTTGGGGTACCCATTAGTTTAAAAAAAATTAAATAATGGGACCAAGGGTTCCAAAAAAAAACCCATTATTTTTAAAAAAAAAAGAATTTTTTTTTAAACTATGGGTCGCCCAAGGAATAGACCGCCCGATAGCAAGAGTCAAGGTCTCTCGCCTTCCGGGAACGACAAGGGTGGGAACTATTTTCCCCCCCTCGGGGAGGGTCTCCGAACGCCCGCTCATAGGTATTTGGCTGTCGCGGGGGTTCCTCCGCCCCTCCCCTACGGGGTATGGAAAACGTCCCCCTTTCTGTTCCCGGCGGCTCGAGCCCCTAATGGGCCGTGTATTATATATATATACTACTATATATATATATATACCCGATATACAAGATATATATATATATATATATATATATATATATATATATATAGTGTTTCAATCGCCTCACGAACTCAGCGCGAGTCGATCTAATACCGACTCGCGCAGCTTGTTTCAACGTACTCGAAAATTTTTCTACTGGTCACAATCTTAAATTTTGCCCATATCAATATATTATATATATTATATATAGTATTATATATATATACATATATATATATATATATATATATATATATATTATATAATCATATATATTATATAGCTATACTATATATAATAATATATATATAGCGTAGTGTTATAAAGAAAAAATATTTTATTACTTTAGTTTATTTTTATTTTAAATTACCTTATTTTTTATTATTACAAATTCGTTTGCGACATATTTTTTTATTTTAATATACGTAAACGTAAATTTGGCCTAACAATTGGACTTGTTGATAATCGTTCAAAAATTATCGATTATCGGAAAAATATTATGCAATCGATATATAAAAAATCGGAACAAGCATCGATAGCGATATCCTTAAAAAAAAACGAGAAAATTAGGCGTTTAAAATTTTCGGAGAGATTTTTTATATTTTCCTTTAAAATATATGCGTAAATACACGAAAATCCGTAAAAAAAAACTTCAAATAATTTTTTAAAAACATTTTTGTTAATGAAAAGTGCTATTTTTTTGTAATGATTTGCTACAAGATATAAGTTAGTAAGGTCTAAACAATTTCCAAAAATTTTTATGAAAAAGTTGGTCATAAGTTTTTTTTTAGTAAATTTGTGGTTTTTTGATTGTCTAGTTTGGCAATAACTTCATAATTAGTCATTCCCTGATTTAATTTTGTTTTTTAAAGTAAAGAAACCTACGACCTACCACCAATCTGACATTTTAGGTGTATCTGTGATGTGCATTTTTTGCTGATTATAGATTAGTAGACTTTAATTTATCATTTGACCCAAAATTGATGGTTGCAATGAAACACCTTATCAGTAAAAGTCAAGCAGAACCCAGCAACACAAATTTTAGTAAAATCCACATGACTGAGTTGTAATGAAACATAAAAAAAAACAAAAATGACTGATACCTTTATGTCTTAATACTCTAGGGTTTTACTTGGTAATTATGTAGCAAATGTGACAAAGTATTACGTAACTTTGTGTTAAGAACTGTCAACTTTTAATATACATCAAAGGATTGTCAAAAGATTCTCTTGATTTTTTTTTTAATTGATTATATATATTTTAATGGTATAGTTCAATAAACAAATAAAAACTAAGGTGAGGACAAAAAAGGCGGCTAATTTTTTTAAAAGTAATATTAAGAAATATATGTATTTCTAGTATGTATATCATAATAAATAAAAGTTATTTTTACATAAATTTTAATTTATATTGAAAATGATTAATTATTTATCAATGAATAAATTGAATATACCAAATATAGGTTATATATAAATAAAGAAAAAATATTAGGTTAAATATTTTTTTATGTACGATAATAGTAGAAAGAAGATCAATAGTAGTTTAAGACAGTAAATAAAATAATATAATCATATTTCTTGATTTAGAGATTACAAGATATATCTATTTATATATAGTTATATTATAATATAAATATATATCTATATTATATTATATATATATTATAATATATAATATATGTATATATATATATATATTATATATTAATAATAATATATATATATATAATATATATATATATATATATAGTATATATAATATATATATTAAGGCTTGGTTTATAAACTTACTATATATGGATATATATGAATATGGCATATTTGTAGATACTGTACTGTGACTTTTTCTAAAAAAAATTTCTAAAGTTCAAAAAAATTTCTAAAGTTCAGAAAGTTAAGTTAAGTTTAGTTTTTTTAGAAAATTATTTAGTGGAAGCCTCTGGGCATAATTGCCAGAACAAGATTGCCACTCAAGAATTTTCCGTTTAAAAACTTCTTAACTTAACTTTTCTAAACTTAGAAATTTTTTGAACTTAGAAAATTTTTTCAGAAAAAAGTCACAGTACAGTATCTACAAATATGCCTATGATATATATTCTATGCAAACATGCAGGTGGGTAAAGAAAGCTAATTTGGTTAGTGCAGTATAAAATGCAAGAATTGCAGATAAAAAGGATACAATATTATAATCAAGCTTAACCTTGGACAAGGTAAGGGATCTAAGGAGAGACAAGAAGTCTCAATTCCTTCTAAAGTTTTGTTAAAAATAATATACATATGAAATTATTTAAAGCCTCTTGTGGCAATTTCAAAATTTATCAGTGTTTAAACATCTATGCTTATAAAATAACTTTTTATAATAGAATATTAAGAAAGGAAAACAGGTGAATACCTCCTCATTCCTCCTCCACCTGTTGTTTGCCCAACAACGGAATAGCCTTACTCAGATGAGGGGTTTTAGCTTGGAAATAGGCACGAAGATTGCAAAAAATTTCCCTTGGATCCGATTTTCAACATTCCAAATGAACTTCTTCCACAACTTCTTTTGTGCAAATATTATATTTAGGTATGTTTGTCAATCTTATCTTAATCAACTACAACAAAAATATCTTGGAGATAATTTATGTCAAGCTTTAAGGTTAGCTAATCTATATTAGTGCTTAACTTTTAAGTATTGGACATATAATGTTTTTGTCACTTCCAGATTGTTACTTCTGTGTTTTCTTCCAAGATTTTTGGTTGCACATTTGGAAGTTTTGATACATTTTCTCGTGGATTTTGTGGTCATTGGTTTTATCAATTGGCCTCGCGCGCGAGTATGCTCTACTTGTCATTATCAGTGTTTTAAATCAGTTCTTGAAAAATAGAAAATCCTGAAATCTTTGTGATTTCTGGAGATGGCAAATTCTCTGGAAATTTAAAGAATTTGTGGGTGTTGAAGATAAGTAAACCTTGTTCCTAATGGCTCTATGAGAGTCTTCTAATATTGTAATTGACAAGAGTAATGTATGAACCACTTCAATAATATATTATATATATATATATATATATATATATATATATATATATATAGTATACTTATATATATATATATATTTTAATATATATTATATATATATATATAGTATATATTAATAGTAGTATTATAATATGTATATATATATATTTATTGCTTTTGTAACTTTCAAAAATTTCTTCGATTAGTTTTGGTTTTGCCTATAAGGCCCTAAAGTGGATAAATTTTGCTGGGACTTTGGATAAAGTCGCAATAAAATGAAGGTCGATCAGTTTGGAATATAAGTAAAACCCTATAGGATTATTCCAAACTTTGAGGCTGTAACTTATTCTTTTCTCATTCCACAACTTTTGTTTGTTATTTTTCTTTTAAATTACTCGAGTGGTTGATGCCTGTGATTTTTATGAAAATCAGTGTTGACGGGTTCTGCCTGACTATTACCAAAATTTTTCTATTCTTATTGAAATTATGAAAACAAAATATACGGTTGTAAACCTGCTTAGTAATAAATTCTAATGAAGCTAGAGAACATGCACTTTGTATAGCAAAATATAAAAAGCTTAAAAATTTACTGTATATACAATAATAAGTATACTCTATTTAAAAAATTCCAAGACATGTCGGCTATTGATTTGATATATATATATATATATTATTATATATTTATATTATATTATATATATATATATATATATATATATATATATATATTAATATATAATTAGTATATATTATATATATAATATAGTATATATATATTATATATATATATTATATATATAGTATATATCAATATATTGAATTTTGTATATCAAATATTGATTGTATGAATAAATTAAGATTTGCATGGTGTATATTTAAAAACATGGCATACAAGCCATTGCTTACAGTTTTTTCCCATAATCCTAACTTGAGCACTGGTTAATTTATTATTTCAGTATTTTGAGTTCTTTCATTTAGCCAAATCACATTATATGTTGAATACTTGTAAATAGTAAATTATATCATGTTTAAGGAAAAAAATTCTTTTATAATTATATAAAACGTATAACTGCAAGTAAGTTTATAAATAATATACCAAATGAATATAATACAATTACACTTGTGAAAAGCATTTTCTACTCAATTGAATTGAACATTGTGTTAAAATAGATCACAATCTGTCGGCTACTAACAACCTAAGTGGGTTGCCAGAACTCTAAGTAATTGATTTTCTTATAGTTTAAATAGTTTCTCCTCATTAAAGAGTCCCTTCCAGTCTGAATCACATAAATGTGTATTAAAACTATAACATTTAATGTACAAAAATGGTATTAAGATTATTGTTTTTGTTTACTGATTTTTTGTACAATATTTGTTATATTTCAATAAAAAAAGGAAAGTCATAATGATTAGTCTTCATTTCATTTGTGTAGGGATGAGAAACAGTCCAAAAATATGTAAAATTATCAATACATCAATATCATTATTATTTTTTGGTAATCAATTTTTTTTTCACTATTTATCAACAATTCAAATTTATACTAATGTACCAAAATAATTAAAAAAAAAAAATTTATAAAAATATGTTTTTTATGAAAGAGATAAAAAAAAAAAAAAAATATATATATATATATATATATATATATATATATATATTATATATATTATATATTATAAATATATAGGTATATATATATATATATATATATATATATATATATATATTATATATATTACACAAAGTAAAGTAAATTGTTAATCTTCACACAATCTAAATTTGTATTGAAAAATACACCCCTAATGCATTTCACCCTGCTGGGATTCGATCCTGGACCCTAGCAGATATACGTGCAAGTGTTTGACCACCAGACCACGACAAGCTAAAAGAAGAACCCGACAATAGTTCCTATGGTGAATATTCGCACCCACCTAATAGGACATGCCTAGCTCTTCCGCTTGTACTCGGGCCTGGGGCCAAAGAGGGTACTGCATAAGGTGAAAAAACTTAAGAACAGGGGTCAAGATGTACAAAGTAAAGGAATTGCTAATCATCACACAAATCTTAAAATTTTGTATTGAAAAATCCCCTCTAAAAGCATTTCACACCTGCTGGGATTCGTCCTGGACCCCTAACAGAATTATGCGTGCTAGGTTTGACACCAGACACGTCACAAGCAAAAGAAGAACCCAACAATAGTTCGCTATGGTGAATATTCGCACCCACCTAATAGGACATGCAGAGCTCTTCCCGCTTGCAACTCGGGCCCTGGCCAATCAGGGTATACCTACACAAGGTGAAAATACTTGAGAATGGGGGTCAAGATGTACAAAGTAAAGTAATTGCTAATCTTCACACAATCTAAATGCTTTAGGGGTGTATTTTTCAATACAAATTTAGATTGCGTGAAGATTAGCAATTACTTTACTTTGTACATCTTGACCCCCGTTCTTAAGTATTTTCACCTTGTGCGGTACCCTGTTTGGCCCCAGGCCCGAGTGCAAGCGGGAAGAGCTCGGCATGTCCTATTAGGTGGGTGCGAATATTCACCATAGGAACTATTGTCGGGTTCTTCTTTTAGCTTGTCGTGGTCTGGTGGTCAAACACTTGCACATATATCTGCTAGGGTCCAGGATTGAATCCCAGCAGGGTGAAATGCTTTAGGTGTGTTTTATAATATACTGTAATATATAATCTACAGTGTGTAAAAAAGATTTATTATATATTTTAAAATATATATATATATATATATATATATATATATATATATAATATAATTTTGTTCTAAGGGAAATTGATTAGGTAGTATATTATTATTTATAATATATATATTATATACTATGGCTATATATAATATTATATATAGTTATAATATATATATATATATATTATATCTATATATATTATTATATTAATAATATATATATGTATTAGTATAAGATATATTATATAGGTATAAGTATATAATTATAGGCATATATAGAGTATGCTGATGATATATATAGTTAAATATATGTATATGGGGCATGATATTATGATTTTGTGTATATAGGAAGTGTGGTGTATATATATATAGTATATATAGTGAGATGTGGGTGAGGGAGGATTTATGGTGAGTATTTGTATATTGTGTGTGGCGGGTTGAGTGATTGGTATTTGGATGTTGAGTGGTATATTATTTTATTTATTTATGATGTTGTAGGTGCGCGTATTTAGTATATGGATGGTATGCGTTTCCGTCTAGTGATGCTTTTTTTCTTTCAGTTTTTCCGGAAGAATGGGGATTGACTGGGTTAGAAGGCCTGGAGTATGTTTGTGAGGATAACGCATATCAGAATCTTCAAGTTAAGAATAAGGTTTATTTTGCGAATAAAATTTACACCACTGTGAAGAGTGCCTAAAAAAAATTAAATAAAAAAATTAACAATAAGAAATCACAAAATGGGCAACTAGTTCAGGAATACTGAATATCTAAATAATTATTATATTAAACTCTGTCAGAAAAATCTTCACACAAATTCTTTAACAGTGCTTCAAAAATATAGTTTAAGACTCTAGTCATTACTGTTGTTAAAAGTAACAATGATCATGGTTATAAATAATCATTAAAATGGCTTCCTCAAAACTTTTTGTTCAAAAAATCATTTTTGTCTCCAGGAACCATATTTGCAAATTAATGCTTCGATATTCAATAAATCTAAGTTTAACAAAGGTTTCCAAAAGGTTTATCAAATGATGAAGGTCGAAAATACTTAAAAAAATAGTTAAGATTGAAAAAAAAAAATGAAAGATGTTATAACATCATAGTCAGAACAGGGGGTTTCAGGGTTTAACCTTTCAATAATGAAAGAGAAGATTTATAAAACATAAACTGAAAACATTTTCAAGACCACTCCAGCTGTCTGGATCTATTACTTTAAAACAGAAATAGCATAGATTGTAAGTTAATCCGTTTTGATCAAACTATATATAAAACTTCCTAAAGAGAATTAAAAAAGATTTAAGAAAATGGCGCCCTCTCTCAATTAGGCCTAGTAATATAAAGAATCAACCATTTTATCGATATAAATCATTTTCAAGGTTACTTTAAAGAAAGTTTAATAAAGTCTTTCTTATTGCGCTTACTAAACCACTTTCAAAACCTGAGGGCCTTGCAAGCTTCTTACAATATTTCCCTTTAAAACATGATGGAAATAAGAAAGATTTTTGAAATGGTTTGTTGTGGCAGTAGTTTGCTGTACGTCATGCTGCTTCGGTGTATTGGGTTCCCGCGAAGGTATCCTAAAAGTTGAGATGATTTTGGGAATAGGATTTTGTAGGGATTGTCATAGTGTATTTTTCACTCTCTCTGAGGAGTATAGAGAATATTTTTAGTTTTGATAGAAGAGAGGAGATAGAGAGTGGCTCTGTATCATCGTGCTAATAATGTGGTAGAGGATGTGCTAGTAATATATGAGATATAAGTAACTTTTTTCGTACTTATAGTTTATTTGTTTAAGTTAGGTTATAGAAGGAGTTTTAGGAGGTTTCTATTATTAAATCGGTAGAAGGTACTCTAGTGTATGGCCAGTATGATGATTTGTGCACTTGTGGGGAAAATATAATATTACATTGACGTGTAATTAGTATTGAGGGTGTATGGCTATTTATTTTAATAGCTATATGAAATTCACTGTGTTCCGGCTCTTGAAGTCCAAGTAGGTTTATCTATTAGCAGTAGATTGAAGATGTTAGGAGTTATGTTTATACCAAAACTGGGGTTAGATTATAGGTGTTATCGACCTCCTATGATTTATTGGTATGAAAAGTGTTGATTAGGTAGGGATATTGGTGTGAGGTGTGTAAACACAGGAAATGTTTTGCATAACTTCATGGGAGTATTCAAATTACAGAATTTTACAAGGACACAAACCAAAATAAGGTTTTTAGGCAAAGCCCTTTAGGTAAATTAGATTTTAGAATTTTACATTTCATATAATGTGATTATTGAACAAAAAAAAAAGGGGGGTTTTTAAAAAAAGAAAAAAAATTCTCGACTAAATTGGTGCGACATCACACAAAGCATTTCTAAATAGGCTTAGAAGGGTAAGCATATTTAGAAAAGTTGAAAAATTAACTAAAAAAACATTTACTGATGAACCTATAACTAAAAAACATTTACTGATGAACCTAAGGGCAAAAGGGAGTTTGTCTTTAAATTTACACTAATTCCCAAATTTTGTTTTCAAATCAAAGATATAAAATCTAAATTTAAACTGTGGCCAGCTTATTTCACCAAAAACTTAGTGTTTCATTTTACACTCCATTAAATTAAATCTCTAAATTCAAAGTGCATGAAAAAACTTTAAATCTCTAAGACTACTTTATATAGATATTGAAAACCTCTAAAATGGTGAAAAAAATTTATATATATACCGGAAAAAAAATGTCTGACTTTGGTTAAGGGAGATTTTTCAAATTATCTTTAGTTTGCAAAAACAAATTTACTATAACAAAGGTAGCTAAATGAAATTTCCAAAAAGAATATACTATTTCTCAGAAATGAAAAACTGTAAAACTAACTAGAGAAAATGAGATTTTCCATTGTCCTAATTATCTTATAAAATTGATGAATAAACTGCATTCAGTTTCGCTTTATTGTTAATTTAATTTGATTAAAACTACTAAAAAGGTTGGTCCAATATATTTATAAAAAAATAAAGAAAATGGCACGCAGGAAATTAGGCCTTGTAATGATGATTATTTAGATCTTATATGTTAAATGAATAAACCCAAAAAAAATAAATTCGATAACGCAGTCTCTCTCAAGTAAGGAGAAAAAAAAAAAAAGTTTCGTCAGATAGGGAGTGGTGTAAACAGTTTTTCAACTTCGCAAGGATCAATTTTTTTTTTGTTTATTTGGAAGTGTAGTGAATAAAAAAATAGTTAAACTAAAGGAATAATGATAATATTAACTTTGAGGAAGAGAATAAAATTTTGGTATGGTAAAATTTTTAAAGTCCTTCGAGGAAAAAAATCATCTCTAAGAGGGGTATGTGGAAAAAACAGTTTTTCGCCTTCCAAATAAACCTTTTTGGGTAAAGCCTATTTCAAAGTGTAAAGCAATCTAAAATAAATAAAACAATTTCACCTGTATGGGAAAGTATTTTAAGTAAATCATTATCGTCTAAACAAGTTTTTAAATTTGTGGCTCCTATGATCTTAGGCTATCTAATGGCTTCAAAAAAAAAAAATAGAACATATATATAAAATTTCTTAAGCTCTCATCAACACCATCCGGGCTACTTGCCTTTTGCCTATTTCAAATGTTTGCTCTTTTTAATTTCTATACTAACGCATGAGTTGCTTATTCATATTATATACGTATTTGTAATTGAGGTAAGTGTTAAGGTTTCAAGAAGAGCAAGATAGGAAATCTACGTTTACAAATTCAAAGCATTTATTTAAAAGAAGGGACGTTACGTTTTTGGATAGAAATTACAATTACTTTTTAAAAAGAAAGGAATAAAAATTATTGCAAGAAAAAGAAAAAAAAAGTAAGACTGGGTAAAGATAGGGCCTTGTGTTCTGTCTACTTAAAGCGTATATAAGAAAAATATATAAAATGATAAAGGGGATATAAATATACGCTTAAAAAAAACAACTAAATATATCAAATGTAAGCTATTTCAAAAAAAAAACTATATTGAAAAGAGAAAGAAAGAAGAAAAAAAACTCCATAATACTTCAAGCACATTTTACCAACCCAAGCTTGGGGTAAAATTAGGTTTTCAAGGTAGGGCAGCTCTAGGCTTTAAAATTTATGAATCCACTGAGTTTAGGCTAGGCCTTCAAACATAAAAAAAAATCCTAAAATCGTTTTCCTAATTAGTATGTAAAAAAAATATTAAAAAAATGAAAAAAAAAATGAATCTTACCAAGAAATCACTGTTTGAGCACAAGTTAAGAACACACCCGGTTAGGGACATTTGCCAAAGTAAAATGATTTATTTTCCAACGTGTAAGCTGGTCGCTGGGGTGAGGAGGAGGGAGGAGAGAGGAGAAAGTGGGGGTCAAGAGAAAAGGGGGGATGGGGTTTGATGGAGATCACCTGATCCTCTCGACGAATGAGAAAATTTAGGATAGGGGGGGGGAATATTTTATCAACGGCGTTTCCAAGAGGGGGGGGGGGTTTAGGAACATCGGACGAGGCGTATGGGGGGGGAAGAGTTTGGGGAAGGAACAAAAGAAATAAAAATACTGAAGTTGTGTAAAAACAGATTATTCGAAAATGTTAAATTAAAAATTATTTTTATTTTTATATATATATATTTTTTTTTTTTAAAATTGGGAAAGAAAGAAAAAAAAATTTATGCTAAGAAAGCATACTCCATGATTTCTTTTAAAAATCTATACAAAAATTCTTTTTGGTATAGAGTTCCCCTGCCAGAAAAAAAATCTGACTTATACATTGGATGCATATGGGTTGGATTCTTGGACATGAGATTGAGAACTACAATTTGTGAATTAAAAGAAAGCGTGATATTATAGGTTCAAAAATGAAAGGTAGTCAGAGTAAGAAGTTATAATCTTAGGAGAAAACAGTGGAGTTTCGTTTAAGGAGGAATCAAATGCATAATGAGAAACTAGGTGCTAACAAATGTCTTTGTACATAATTGCTGTAAGTATGTTTTGAAGTGTAAGAAGTATGCAATAGCATTAATACTTTGTGTGCATTTGAATTCTTGCTAAGTTTTGTTAAAATTGGAGGCAAAGAGAATGTGGTTTGATAAAAAAAATTATTTGAGTGCTGAGGGATTGAAATTTAGGTGAAAATGTCTTTGTGTTTGACATTACATAATTGAAATGACTGTGAAATCTAATTCCATAACCGAAATATATATACTAACTTTACTTTGAGAAAAAAAATTGAAATAATTTAACTAGGGACAAAATAAGTAAGATTTTAAATGTAAAAAAAAAATTGTAAAAAATTATCTTTGTTATATTTTAATTTAAAAAAAAATTTGTTTAACTTTTAAAAAAACTGAAAACAGTTTTATTTAACATTTAGGAATTTTTAAATTTCTAAGATGTGATTGTCTTTTATATTTTTCTCAAAATCAAAATATAAATGGACTGGCGGGTGGTGAGGAGAGAAATTTTTTTTTTTTAAAGTCTAATGATTGTATGCTTGAGTGTGAGTTCTCTTTTGAGTTTATTCACATATGGAAATGAGTTGTGCATGTAATGTGTTTCAGTCTTAACTGTGTTAAGATTGTTGTCTTTATTGAAGAATGTAGAAGTTCCTGTTGTGAGGAAAGAAGAGTTTGTTTTCCACAGTGAAAGATTAAATAGGAGTTTGTTTTCTAAAGTGGAAGAATAAATAGGTGGATGAGGAATTGGATAAGGAGGTCTACTTTGAAGCGAAATTTCAGGAGGCAATGTAGGTGGTGGAGGAGAATGAATTTGTGACGCTGAGGTTTGAAGTGGAGAAGGAGATGTCCCCAGATAGTTTCGGAGGTATCGCGGTGGGAAGGTCTTTGAAAGTAAGCCTTCTTGGAAGTGAAGGAGACAAAAAGTTAGGCTTTGGAGGTGGTCGGAGCGCGTAGGAATAAGGTTTTTGTGGAGGAGGATTTGGAAGAGTTTCAAAAGATACGTCGTGTGAAAGTATGAGTTTTATTTCTGTTTGTGAAATGGAAAGGTTAGAGAAAAACTTGTACAGATTTAGATTTAGGAGGGACCACAATTTTCTTATTACATAAGACTTTCGGTTGTGCGACAACCATAGAAAGTGCGGTAGTGGTTCCCTGAGAATTTGGTTTTGGTATAGGATGTGCATCATCTTGTAAAGGAATAGTTTGAGAATGTGAATCAAATTTTAAAGGAGGAGAGGAAGTTAGATTTTTAATGAGAGTTAAGAATGACTCAGTGTTATATGGAACTGCTTCGGTTTGAAATAAAGACAAGCGTGAGGCTACTTTAAGTGTGTTTTGATTAGAAAGATTTGTAAAATCAGGAGCTGAGAAAGGTGTTTGTTGTTGAGATTTAAAAATTTCTGTTCTGAGGAGGTGTGTGGATTGATTCCCTTTGTTCTGAATATGAATCTAGAAAAGGTTGTTGTGAGTATGAAAGAATCGGAACTGGCGTCCTTTGCGAAAGAAATGATGCGTTTTCTACTGAGGAAGAGAGAGAGAGCTGATATGGTGATTTGAAGTGAGATTATCAATCTGAGAGGAACCAAATGGAGGGGGAGGGTCAAAATATTTTTCAAATGGATGGTTTGGAATGAATATCATTTAGTGCTCAGAAACGAGAGTGTTAGAGGTCAGAAAGAATTTGGTACGTTTCCTCATCAAAGATATTAATAGTATTTGAGAAATCTTTTTGAGTGTGAAGGGGGGGTGCCCTGAGGAAAGTTATCATTCTTAATAGTTTGAGCTTGCTTAGAGTGAAAAGAAAAATCTGTGATGGTTGATAATGGGGGAGATAGATTAAAATTTCCAACTAATTTCTCTATTGAATTTGTGCTATCATAAAAATCAAATGGTTGTATATTATTTGAACAAGAGTGCGATATATGAAAATCATACTGATAGTTTGAAAAATTGTGCCCCATTAAGCTATTCTTATTTAAAAAATTATTACCTACATTGTTTGTAGTGCTTGCAAAAGTTGTTCTTCTACTTACATTGTTTCTACTTAACATTCTGTTTCTCTTATATCTATGGAAAGTGCGCTTTCCATGTTCAATAATATTTAAAATATTGTTTTGCGCATTTTTATCATCAGTACTTTGCCTATTTTTACCATTTGAGATACATATATCATGGCTACTCTTTACCTCGGCATTCGCTGTGCCTAATGTATCATATGCTCTGTTCAAATTGTCACCTTCCCAATGTTCTATCTTTGTGTGAGCTATCTCATTATCAAAATCGCTTGTGGAACTTCCACTTATATCATCTTTGCTATTAAACTTTACATCTGCTATATATTTATTCATATAAATAGAGTTATTAACCTTACCTTTCCTTTGGAAAATCAACATCTAACTCCAAACCCATTTTAACTTGCTGCGTAAGTCTTTTATGAATTTCACCACCATTACTATCGCTATTTTCAACAGCATTTGTGTTCACATTTCCATTTTCTAACTGCGGCATATCCATTTCGCTTCTGGACTGGGTTGCTATCCCACTGCTTTCCAACTGTGCATTTGATGCGCTTCTCGATTTTGCTAAATTTGGCGTGCTAATCTGTAAATTGTCATTAAAATTTCTGAAAAATAAAAAGTTTTTGTTAAGAGAAAAGTCCATATTCTCCATCTTCTCTTGAAAATGGGGAATATGTGCCTCTGGTTGCTTTTGTGCTATATGTTCATTATTGAGTGGTTTTTGTCTCGCAGAGGTTGGAGTTGCTGTGTAAAACTGGGCTGTCAGTGATACGTTTTTCGGTTTTTTCGTGGACTATCTAGATGTCTCCACAATGTTTTACCTAAAATTTAGTTGAGCTAGATTAGGTTTACTGCTGCATTCATATCAGGCCCTGATGGGGTGACAGCTCTAAAGTTATATTTAGTACCTGCTTGGAGAACGATCCCCTTATCTGTATCCTGGAATTGTGGGCAGCATAGTTGTTCCCCCACTTGAAATAGATCTAGATTAGTTACAACATCGCTCTCGATTTAATTGGTATGCTTGCTTCTCCTCTGTGATTTGTTGACGGTGTAGTGCATGGGCTTCCTACGTGTGTAACTATTCTAATTCTCTTGGTAATTGGTGTTTTTTGCTACACCTATGAATAACTGGTTAGGCGCATGAAGTTTAAAATCGTCGGGTTGAAATAAGGTATCATTAAAGATCTATCGAACATGCATTTTTACCTTAAGAAGAATTGTCCACCTAATCTGGGCTTTGTCCCAGGTCAATAAATGGGCTACATTTAAAATTATAGGAGGAAAGCTTGCTGAAAGAAAATGAGCTTAAGAATATTTAACATTCATAATTGGCTTTTGAAATACCTTGAGAAGTGGTGTCGGAAGTAAACCATCTTATAAATATTTCCCTATCAGAATATATCATCAATGATTTGATAAATAACATTGCGAATTTAATCATTGTGATTGCTACAAATGTTTAACATTAGTACATTGTGAAGTAATTACATCTTCTGTCAGTAGTGTTTCAAAGGAGTTGAAAGAGAATGGGTTAGCGTTTTTTGAAACATTCATAGCTGACGCTACTGTACCCTGAGATATGTTTTCATATTGGATTACGTATCCTAGTTGTCTTTGAGATTATTATCATTGCGAATTTTGTTTTTTCTTTTACATTTGAAGATGACGTTGGTATCACTATATGCTGGTGGAAAATTTAAGTTATGAACTATTGCTTGACTAGGTGGTTCGGGGAAGTTAGCTTAAATTTTGCTAAGTTTCTGATGTAGCTAGTGTTTATTTAGTACATCCATTTAAATATATCAGGATCTGTTGAGAGTGGCGTGGATTGAGAAATTGTGGGTCCGAAAAGTTTTGGTGTACCTGAGATCATACGTGTTGCTCGAGGGAGCAATGAGGATGAGTTTTAATGGTATTAAGATTGCTTAAGTGTAGATAGATATGGAACTGTTAATTTTGTTGCTGATTGTTTAGAGTACATTTAAATAGATTTGGCTTTTGAGTGTGTTGATATGCTTTATCATTTAATACATGCTGAACATTTAAATTATTATTATATTTGCTCTGTGAATCAAAATAAGTTGTTAGCATATTTACATTTGTTAAAATTTCATTATTACCAAAGTTATTTGTGTGAGTGGTGGCGTTACTGTTACCGCTTACATTCATAGCTGACTCGAAATCCCCAAGAGTGGTGGAACTGTTATTACTCTGGAAAATCAGGATTGCGGAGGGGAGACGTTTCATGTTGTTCTGCCCTCCTTATTGAAAAAAATCCTGACTCTGCTCATTGTATTGGTTTTCAACGATTTCATCATAAAAGTAGTTTTCTTGTTCATCGTAATAGTTTTCTTGTTCATCGTAATAGTTTTCTTCTTGAGGTGTTTCAAATTGATCATCTAGAGCTTCTTCATATTCATCTGTTGGTTCAGCCATGCTTGCGTAGGACGTTTGGTTATTTCTCCATGAAGGTTTATGATTCTGTTGTGGCGTTTGCTGATAGGTTGGTCTGGTTTTGGGTCTCACACCCTGATATGATTGTCTAAAAATGCCTGTAGCCATCCATCTGTTGTTTATAATATCTTGTTTGATTTGATCAGTTATCGGCGCGTGCTTCAATGGAACATTCGTGTTATTGGGATTCCACTTTGAATCCTTACAGTTATGCTTAGATCCCCTTCTGTGCTTTTCGTTACAATGCCGGCAGTAAGGATCGAAAGGACAGAATGGAGTGGTGTGCCCGGCTCTTTCGCAATGGAAACATAATTGGATGTTTTGGTGCTGGTAATTTTGTCTAGGTTGAAATGCTGGTGCTTGCGGCTTTGCTTGATGGTTGAAAGTTTTTCTTTGATAATTTGGTTGGGGTTGCTGAAAGTTTTGGCGCTGGGGAAAATTTTGAGGCTTTTGTATGAATGGCGCAGCTTTTTGGAAATTGATATTGGCTTGAGGAATAACCATTTTGATCGGGTTATTTAATCTGCCCTCAGACCTCTGTAAAAATTCCTGAATTTGGTCTGTGATGTCTAGGTTTGGGTTATAGAACTTTTTGAAATCTCGCTTAAATATATCAGGTTTGTCGGGCAATAAAGTACCCAGATGTAAAAATGCAGTGGCCGTGATAAGTTTTTCGTCAGGTTGAAACGCATCACCAAAATTTGAAAGAGTTTCATAAAGTTCGGTATATAGTTCTTGCAAAGAGAGGGCCACAGAACTGAGCGAGCGATTTTCGGCCCATTGAAAATTTTGTACACGCAACATTGCGTCTAGAGATGAAAGAGGTTTATCTGGAAATATGAGGGCCTTTATCTTGGCCATGAAAACATCAAGTGTTGGGACATTGAAAATTTTTGGTTTCGCGATTAAAAATTGCCTCACTTCAGAATCAGGGTCGTTGCTGACCTGATTTAATGCCTGTGCCAATTTGGTTTCTTCAGAGACACAGTGCTTGAGTTGAATGTTTTCTCTGACGTTAATTTCCCAAGTAGAAAGAGATGGACCCTGCCATTTGCCATTGACCCTGCCAGTGAGGAGCAATTCTGGTCTCGTCACCTGGGTTATGGTGGCGATAGGTTGGGCTTATTATTTTGTGTGCCATTATTGGCTGGCGTTGAATCAGCATTGGTCATGTTTAGATTAGTTTTTTATATGATACAAAAAATTTAGACCCCAAAATTTTACGTTACGTTAAAGTTAGATTTATTGCTTTCGTTTTTATAAAATGCAAAGGGGTGTATCAATTTTTTATTCAAAAATTATATATGCTTTGTTTGTAAAATAATAACTTTTGAGAAAAATGGTCTAACCTGCGGTGTGTAATAGCTCTCGAAGTGAAGTTCTTGGCACTCTTTGCTTTGCGTTTGCTTCTTTCTTCACCTATATAAACTCCAGTAGCTTGCTTCGGAAACACTTCTTATCTTCGCTAATATTCTCAATGATTCGCCAATGCAAGGTACGCTACTCTCCCACAAAATCTTTTCCTTCAGTTTCCGGAAAATGGGGATTGACTGTTATAGGCCTTGGATATGTTGTAGGATAACGCAATCAGACTCAAGTTAAGAATAAGGTTTATTTTGCGAATAAAATTTACACCACTGTGAAGAGTGCCTAAAAAAAATTAAATAAAAAAATTAACATAAGAAATTCACAAATGGGCAAATAGTTCAGGAATATGAATACAAAAATAAATAAAACTCTGATCAGAAAAATCTCACACAAATTCTTTAACAGTGCTTCAAAAATATAGTTTAAGACTCTAGTCATTACAGCAATCACAAGTTAATAAGAACTAATAAGAGATTTATAAAATAATCATTAAAATGGCTCCTCAAAAACTTTTGTTCAAAAATCATTTTGTCCCAAAACCATATTTCAAAATTAATGCTTTCGATATCAAAAATCTAAGTTTAACAAGTTTCCAAAATTTATCAAATGATGAATCGAAATACTTAAAAAAATATTACATTGAAAAAAAAATGAAAATGTTTAACATCATAGTCAGAACAGGGGTTCAGGGTTATCCTTTCAATAATAAAGAAAATTATAAAACATAAAATAAAACATCAAAACACTACAGCTGTCTGATCTGATTTACTTTAACAGAAATAGCATCAAAATTGTAAGTTTATCCTTTTGATCAACTAATATTAAAACTTCCTAAAAATATAAAAAAAATTAAAAATGGCGCCTCTCTCATTAGGCCTATAATAAAAAATCAAAAATTTACAAAAATCATTTTCAAGTTACTTTTAAAGAAATTTAAATAAACTTTCTATTGCGCTACAAACCACTTTCAAAACCTGAGGGACCTTGCAAGCTTCTTACAAATATTATCCCTTTAAAACATAAAATAAAAAGATTTAAAGTTTTGGCATATTCTACACCTCTTATTTTTCCCCAATACTAAATGATATAAAAGGATTGTAGATGCATATTTTCACCCCAGATAAAAAATTTATTTTTAAGAAAAAGAAAAATGCTCGACACACTAAAATTTAAAGATGGGCAAGTAATATAAATAAAAACTCTTTCGACTAAATATTATATAAAAATAGTTTAGAGGCATATTAAACGGTAGATACTCAGTATGCCATAAATTTCACTTTGGGGAAAAAGAATATACATGATAATAGTATAGAGGCATATTAAACAATAAATAACTTTCGCCTCTTAAGCCAAATTACATACAAATAATGTAGAAGGATACCAAACTGTAAATAAATTACACCTCCTATGATTTATTTATGAAAATGTTATATAGAATATTGAGGTGTAAACACAAAATTTCATAACTTTCATGGGGAGTATCAAATAAGAATTTTACAAGACACAAACAAAAAAAGTTTTCGGCATAAGCCATTTAGGTAATTAGATTTTAGATTTTAAATTTCCAATGGCGTGATTATGAACAAAGTTAAAAAAAAGAAAAAAAATTCTCGACTAAATTGGTGCGACATCACACAAAGCATTTCTAAATAGGCTTAGAAGGGTAAGCATATTTAGAAAAGTTGAAAAATTAACTAAAAAACATTTACTGATGAACCTAAGGGCAAAAGGGAGTTTGTCTTTAAATTTACACTAATTCCCAAATTTTGTTTTCAAATCAAAGATATAAAATCTAAATTTAAACTGTGGCCAGCTTATTTCACCAAAAACTTAGTGTTTCATTTTACACTCCATTAAATTAAATCTCTAAATTCAAAGTGCATGAAAAAACTTTAAATCTCTAAGACTACTTTATATAGATATTGAAAACCTCTAAAATGGTGAAAAAAAATTATATATATACCGGAAAAAAAATATGTCTGACTTTGGTTAAGGGAGATTTTTTCAAATTATCTTTAGTTTGCAAAAACAAATTTACTATAACAAAGGTAGCTAAATGAAATTTCCAAAAAGAATATACTATTTCTCAGAAATGAAAACTGTAAAACTAACTAGAGAAAATGAGATTTTCATTGCCTAATTTATCTTATAAATTGATGAAAAACCTTGCATTTCAAGCTTTATTATTAATTTAATTATTAAACTACTAAAAAGGTTGGTCCAAGCTCTTTATAAAAAAATGAAAGAAAAATGCTACGCAGGAAATTAGGCCTTGTAATGATGATTATTTAGATCTTATATGTTAAATGAAAAACCCAAAAAAAATAAATTCGATAACGCAGTCTCCTCAAGAAGAGAAAAAAA